>JTDE01003847.1:40710-56661 GCA_014338405.1 Paragonimus skrjabini miyazakii | reverse complement strand
CTCACTGTAAATCCATATTTTCTGAATGGCGACGGCTAGAAAGTCTCTTGGGTTCGACCTCTTCTTCAACCGTATGTTTGCGTTTTCGAGCCTATTATTCGTTCGACTGACAAAGTGGACAACATCGTTTTGCGCATGGATGGCCCACTTCGGCTTGATGTACAGCCAATTACACAGCAAATCATTCAGAATCTTCTTATCCGTTTGGCCGATGATGTACAGATCACGTTTAAACCCACGTTCAACAGCGTAACAGTGCAACATACTCTTCCTCATTTTTGGCCGTAACCATTCGGTGGAAGAGAAAACGATTGCGAAAATAGTTTATCTTACAACAAATATGACGGACAAATTTTGTCCACTTACATGCTCACGTACGGCATCACGTACAGGAAAGTATCACAGCAGGATGTCGCAGCCGAACACTACATGGGCTGCCCTCATCTGCGCAGCCATCAATCGGCTCGCCCATCATTTCACGAAAAATTTCGAAAAGTCTACGAAGTGAAGCATACTTCTCACTATGAACGAACCCGTACATCACGGGTAAGCATTGTCCCATACTGTCTGTCACTAGGAACTGATATAACTTCCAACTTCGAAAGTATGAGGAAATATACAATTACATACTTTTGCCTTTTTGTTCCGTGAGTTGCATCCACATTCGCAACATGTGGGACGCAACATGTGTCACGAGAACTGGTTCATTAAAACTAACAACATTTAACCCACAAGACAGATCGCACACCCCTGCATACAGTCCTACGCCTTTTGTACTTCGTACAACGATAATAAATCTGCGCGGTTCTCAGGAAACCACGTCATCTTACCTTATCGTACCTCAAAGCAGTTATCAACCCACGGCTCGTCCCACGAATACAAATAACGCCCACCCCGTCCATGTACCTCTGAAGACACTCCTGAAAGTGTGAGAAGGTGCCAAATTTGCGATCCTCAGACATCGCCTCGAAAATAGCAATATAATCCCTTTCCTACAAATAAAAAAATAAACAACTGGAATTGAAATTAAAAAACAAACGGCAAAAGTTGAAAAGTACATTAAAAATAACCCCAGCATTTTTGTGATAGCATTTACACACAAAATCGACCACAACAAAAGCAGTTATACCAGTTTTTGGAAAACAATTACGAGAAGGTGGGTTTGAATTAATGATCAGTTAAAACAAGCAGATATGAGGCCATGACGCAGATTTCGACGATTTCAATTTCTGCATCAGCTACCAAGCCATCAAAATGATTTATTCGAGGAAAATGATTTTCCCCAATATGACAGCTCGGGAACTCACGTTCTACGGCTAGAATTCATGATTCGGACTGATCATGTCTACAATCTTGGCAGTAGCACAATGAGAAATTTTGCATAAACCACAATGAATACGCTGATGACGGACGAGCCAGCGAACAGCACCAATCACAAGTTCGCGTTCGCGCACGTATCCTTGTCGTGGTTCACCATGTGTAAGGTTTTCAAAAGACTCACGGTTAAAATGCATAGGATGTCCTAATGTGTCAGAGACTTCCCGGTTCGTTACACGAGGTCATAGAGGAGAAACCACAGAGACAGAACCAGAAAGCTGGAGAAGGATAGGCGCGGCTGGTGAAGACCGAACCACGCTGCTACATAGGTCCACAGTACAACCAAACGAAATATCCCTAATCCACATAAGTATAGCTGCACATTTTCCTGTATAAATGTATCTTCTGCATTTTTCGACGTGAAACGCCTTTCCATTATTTCGCGTTAAATCGGGGGATTGTGATATCGATTGAGGGTACAGAGTAACTTATCGTAATTACCATTGATGAACCACACATGGAATAGGAAAATGTTGTATATGTCGTGCTATGCTGAAGAGTTCTGTAGCCGTTCTATGAATGGCCTGAGAATGTTCAGTTGGGACACTAGTAGGGCACTCATGAAACAATTAAACGACAGACGTACCGGCTGGGAAACAACTGTTTTAAGGAAATAGATTTAGCGGCGTTCGTGACATTCCTGGAACAGGCTACCCCCGGTCGTCAGCAGCACTTCTATAGATTGCTATATTTCCATTTATTTAAAGCCAGTTAGTCATCTCTCTGTTCTTAGTATTTACAGTAACCCTTAGGGGTTGTGTTACACCCCGTCTTCCATGCCAGCTTTCAGGTCTACAGACGGTTGCCGAACACCAGATAAGACAGAATGATCGCTTCCAGACAAATTGGACCTCCTTCTTCAAACGCCTATAATAGTAGCTGAATTGCCAAACTGACTTCTCTACACGTGCATTCTGAGCAGTGCGTGTGTTGGTGCCAGTCAAGCAGAATTCCACCCCGTCGGTACGCACTATCAGAAACCGATCGACAATAAAATACAAGACTCAACGCGTTCGCTCCCGTGCATTGGTTGCTACCCTGGAGAAATAGAGCGTACGGGGAAACATGTTAAGTTAACGAGGCACGATGCAATTTGCGATTTTAACCCCGAGATGGATATCACAACATGAATAGGTGGACTAAGACAATGGTGGGTGAAAACCGAAATCATCGAAAATGTCAAAGTTAATGAGACTACTAAAAATATTGCCCATTATAATCGTTAAATAGCTCTTACTCAGAAGGCTAGTTAGTGTTAAACGTGTTTTTATTACTCCAGAGAGGGAGAAATACATGTATATCATATCTTTCTGGCTGGTCACAGTTAAAGGGTGATACACACGAGGAATAATGACGCGATGGAGAATGTCAAAGTTCGGGAAGTGGTCGATCGAGGATGACTGCTGTGCTGGTGGGATGCTTTTATTTACATTATTTAGTCTTTGATGCTTTTGTTCTCTATCTCAGTGGGCTGCACAACATTGAAACCTCCTGCGAGAAATGGTAGCTATATTTGTCCAATGCTGTACGATAGGCAGCTGAGAGTTCTCCCTACGCACCATGTTTGGCTCATCTGGAAGTGATAAAAACCACAGTGAAGTACCCACACGACAGGCGGAATGGAATACCTCACTGTGTCAGTCTATCCGGCCGACTAATAATAATTTCACTGCCAACCATATGGTAATTGCAGGCTTAAGTGTCGCTATCTTTGTTTTCCTATTCTTCTTGTGACCCTGTCTGAAGTTGACAAATTCGGGAAAGGGTAGAGTTAGCATGTGAATGAACGTGAGCAGAAAAAACATCGTTTGGGTTGCGGACCTTGTAATGCAATATATTATTGCAAAAAGCAAAAGTGAGAAAGAAAGACAAATTTTTTGTCGTTTCTTGCACATCATACTACCTATCAACCCAAAGAATAAGTGGGTAGACAGATAGCAATGAAAATTCTACTTTTTCTAATATCGCTGTGTGCAGACATACCACAACTCAAATTAACATGACTTGGCAGAGGGAAAATCGACCAGTATGAATGGGTATATATTCTAGTGAGAAACGCCATCTGAAAAAGGAAATGTCATATTCCGCAAAACATACGGGCTTGCGAAGCTCACTAACAAGGCGACTACACCTAGCGGCAGAAGGAGTAGGGTCCGGGTTTGCGCGTGTCGAAAACTACAGGAGAGCCCGAGGAGGGAACGTTTCTTATTGACATCAACAGTTCCGGGCGAGGAGCGTCACGTGTTGACGTAGGAGATGCAGCTGACTCTTCTTGCATAAATACTGATTTCGGTTTGTCGACAGAAACTACCTCGCGTTTACAGTTGCGGCCACTGGTGGAGGTTCGCGTGTCTTGTGCGGGGACACGATAGTGACCGCTGCATGGGATTTGCAATAGTTGACGCGGACCATCCGTACATAAAACGGCATGATTACACGAAGACAGTCATACGTTCGTATGCAGATCGGGTGGTTGTTCTAAAGGCTGCACCAAGCCTAGCTTCTGCATACGGTGCACCAAACGTGCTGTACAGCTGCTGTAATCATACAGTGCTGCAGGCGCGGATGAGGGGATTTCACTTTTGGGTAAATTAAGTGCGGATCCAAAGTCTGATTAGTTTGTAATAACTTTTAAGTTCTGTTTAACCATGTTTCACAGTCCTAAAAGAATTAATGGGAGTGCCTCTTTCCACGAAAAATTAGCAAATCCTCTGTGAGCGGTTTTTGGCTGGCGACGAAAACCGCCAACCATCCTATTTGCTGCCAGATGTTCAGTCGCAGTGAGAATATGTTTGCGTCCTAACACATTCAAGAGGAGTGCAAAGTGTCTTTTGAACTGCGAGCCACTAACTGTGGTTCCAATGCTGGACAACCAAATTGTGGCACCCAAAGTTCCAAGAAAGTGCCGGCTACCGTTTTCGATGAGCAGTTCGGTAACGCTGTTGCTTCAGGCTATTTTGTGAAGCAGTCAACGCACGTCAGCAGACAAATAAAGCCACTTGGTTGACGTGCATGTGGTGAAAACGTGCGTCAGGCAAGTGAAAAATGACAAGGGGGCTCTTTGTGTGATGGTGCTCTTTGGAAAGTTGGCACTGAAGGCAAAACGACCCCAAATGCGAATATTGTGGTTTACTCTTGGCCATACGAAACAAGTTTAACCGAGTCGTTTATGCCAGGATTAGACAGTTTGCTCAGTATTTTGAACACTGTGCGACTGAAAGATGAAGGCAATACAGGGCAAGGTGTGCCCTGAGAAGTGTCGCAGAGGAGTTTTCCTTCTAAAGAGGTCAAAAGTACGGTTCAAATTGTAAAAGAGCTCTTTTGACGAAGGTGTTTGACCTCAGAATCAGTGGCCTGTGCAGCAGTCATAACCGTCAAATCATTGCCATTGCCAGTAGATGCGTTTAGACTATGAAGGCGTGAAAGAGCGTACGCGACAGCTTTGGTAAATGAAGCATGTATATCAGCCATAAACTGAGAGATATCATCCAGATGGTCAACTTGCCTTGCGGAGTGCTTACCGGATGAGGCGTTTGAAGAAGAGGTTAGCGGTTTGTGATCAATGTAAACCGTAAAGGCCCTCCATTCCACGGAATGACGGAAGTGGCGGATACCTAAATAGATGGCTAGTAAATCCCTACCAAGCGTTGTAAACGTTCGGAGAAAAAAGCTTAATGCCACCATTGTTTTACAACCAACTGCTGTATCACAGCACTAAGAGCTGTGTCAGAAGCGTCGTAGTAGTTGACAACGTTACGTTCGTGTCAGGAGGAAAAAGCAAAACTAAGTCCCTTAAGCCTGAAGAAAGTAGTGCGTGCAGCGTCTGTGAACTGGAATTTGCGTTCACCTTCATGGGGTAGACCGGTGATTGGCTGCATTATATGCGCGCAGCAAAGTTCGCAACGTCGGTAGCAGTTGACCCGAACACTAAAATTAAGAAGTTCATTGAAGTAGTTCGGCTGAGGTTATTCTTGGAGGGCTTTGATATTATCACTGAGTATGGCAAGTTTTGCCTTTTCAGATCTTGTGATGTAAAACTTCTACGGTGGTCGCACCTACTTTGCACACGGCAGAGTTAGCTGTGACGACACGTTTGGTGAAACGTTCCAATAGGGTGCGAATGTGCGTAGGGCAATGAACTAGCGAACAAAGTTTCTGTTGGAAGGGGGCAGACGAAGTCTAAACCACGTATAATTTCACGAATGTAGCGTAGAAAATTTTGAACTGCGCTGCTCAAATCAAATGGCATTCAAAGACGTTCGAAAAGACCAAAAATGGTGCTGACGGTGGTTTTTGGTATGTGCTTTGGCCGCCAAGAGATCTGATGATAAGCGCGTACCAAATCTATCCTGCTGAAGGTGGATTTTCTATACATGCAAGTAGTTAAATCTTGCGTCTGCCGATTGGGCACTTGGCATGGCCAGTTTATTGTCGAGCTCGCGATAATCACGGTGTGGATGCCAATCACCTGACTTCTCAGGGACTAAATGCATCGATAAGGCCCTCAGACTCTCGGAGAGGCGTATCAATCCGTGTTCGAACATGTGCTCGAATTCTGCTTCGACGTGACCATGCTGAGATAGAAGGTCCTTTAGTACGGATTTGGTGTGTAACGCTAAGAGTCATTGATGAGATCTCATTGGGTGTGCGAAAGAACTGTGGGAACTCAGTGGAGTGAGCCCAAAATCCTTTAGGGGCTGCGGATTGACAGCAGCAACTTTTGCGTGCCTGTCGGGCATGCTAAGCCAAGTGCTGGAATCATTCAACATACGGCGTCTCGTATCTACCGGAATGTCAAAATGTGAGGGGGAATCGTTGTCGATAGTGGCAAAATGTACAGTGACAATTGTAACCACCTAGCGGGATGCCTTCCGGAAGCCCAAACTAAGGTTTAATGACCGCTGCCCGTAAGTGGGTATAGGGGTACTATTTGCAGCAAAGAACTGTGAACTGTAAGAGTCTGATGTTTCGTATTTTTTAGATGGAAACGCGGTAACTTGCGCCAGTAAATCAGCCAAGAACGTGTGTGGTTTCTGCATTCCGTACAAAAATGGAGCGGCAAGGGGAGTCAGTGCCGATGGCACTGTTTGTCTTTAGAGGTCGGCTGCTGAGTTTGAATCACCTTGATGATGCGTAGGTGTATGGTTTGACGTACCGCTTGGATGGGTTACGGAAACGTTCGTGATATCAACAACAGTGAGCTTTTGATTTCAGTATGTGTCACCTGGATGGTAGATTAAATCGACGACCGAAGGAACAAATTGAAGAAATGAATTTCAAGTTGTTTTGCAAGTTCGCGGCTTGTGCTTTTAGACCTCTGTTGCCTGTCAGATAACATTTTGAGATAACCAAATTTTCGGGACCGTGCGCGTTTATTTTAGGACGTGAAGTAGGTTGTGGCACGCCCAACCAAAGAAGTAGTGGTTGAAATCGTCTTAATACTTGTGTAGAATCTGTCAGGATTCACGGCTATACGCAGTCTATCGGGGCGGTTGTAAACCTCTTGATTCAGGACAGAACAAAACGGAATGTTGAAGGTTTACTCAGATAAAACTGGTTCTGTACATAAATAAGCAACGGTTAGCAAATTATACAACTTACAACCAAGCGAACTCTGTGCACGGAATTTAACCGTCAGCAAATATCAACCAATAACACGGTAGCGAAAACAGTTCAATGCGGCGGTACAAAACAAACAAAGAGCGAGTTCATGGGGAAGTTCGTAATGTTGATGCAGGGTTGATCGCGTGTAATAATGCAAGAAACGTTCGGCCAGTAATTAATGTAATCAATACAGGGGGATAAATGTATAGGACCTACAGTACGATAGTTTGACCAATGGGGTGTAGGTATGGGGATCAGTTGAGATTGGCATTGTGTACGCGGCTGGCAGGAGACGATTGGCCGAGCGGTAGCGTCGCCGCTCGGGGCGTGACAGTCTTGTGGTTCGATCCTCCAAGCAACCTTTTGCCATCCAACTATCAGTTTCAGTTGGAGTGATCCGAACACAACTTCCATTGATTCTGGCCAGAATCTACAACTTGATCAGCGACTTTTTTTGTCTCATTAATGGACTTGTTAACCATCAACGGAAACTAATGTTTGTGCTGCTTCCAGACACCCTTTCAACCGTAGTTCCCAGAAAGTGATTCGTTTGTAAGTGGGTTGCCGGCACGTTGTTGTATTTCTACTGGAGTAGCTGTGAGGCGTTTGTCGCCCAGCTTAAGGTCATCAAAAGTTGTTGAGTTCGGGTCTTTTCACAGGTTGTGATCCAGTTGATAACTGCCATTTTTAGGGTTTCTGACTTATGCTCCATCGGTTGGTCTGCTGTAAGATAGCAAAGCTGCACGGTGACTTTATCCAAAATAATTGATGACAACAGGCAGAATCTTGTGAAATCGGACAAAACTCTGTTGTTGGAAAATCCGGCTTCTAATAAACAAACCAAAGATGTGGACCAATTTCCAAAGGGTAAAAGACCTCTGACACTGAGGGAAGGGCTGTCATCGCGCATAGATAAAAATTCAGAAACGGCGTAGTGGGTGCACGGTTAGGAACTATCACGAACTATTAGTGAAATCAAATTAAGAAATTACATAAATGGTTACGTGTTGGATGTGTGCACGAACAGAGAAAAATAGTTAACTGCACGCTGGTCAAGAAAAATAATAATCACACAAGTATGCAGAGGAACGGACTTGGCGACGCAAGCGGCGACTGTAGCGGAAAGTTCAACATTCACGGGATAATTAATTGTTGGAACCAGTCTAACAGAACGCCACCAAATCAGCGCTCACTATCGAAACTAATCCAAAATAGACTACCCAGATTCGGTATGTCACACCCCCGTATTGATACCGACTCCGGAAAATAGAGCAGCAGTTCTTCACTAAGAGGATTATGAAATATTGGAACAGCCGTCCATGTGAGGTCGCCAGCAACGCTTTTAGGGTGCTGCTTAAATCTCGACGCCTCCACCGTGAATTGGTTCACACAATTTTTTGGGGTAGGCCTCGTTGAACAGCTGTTCACTGCAGCAAATGATAATGGCCGGCTAGGACAAAACAGAAGACTTTTCAAGCTACGTCCTCAGACCTTTCTCGAGCAGCAGCTCTATCCACACAGAATTATTTACTACAAGAACATTCTTCCTTCTGAGGTCGTTAGCAGCGCTTATGGAGGTCATTCTGAAGCAGCGCGTGGCATTCATCCGCTTCAAACATCACAAAGCGAGTAATATATCTCTGTTCTTCATATTTGCTACAAACTTCGAAAGCGGTGCTAAAATCTGTTCGCGCTTATAACATTCAACATCAGCAAATGCCCCCTTGACGCCAAATAAAAAGCCGATTTGACCTGGGGATCTTTATAAAGGTCAGCAGAAGTTACTGAATAGCCTATGTAAATGCAGATGTGCCTCACCAGGTTATCGGTAAAAACAAAATGAACGAATGAAACAGAATAGTTACAAGGTTCCAGCAAGCCACAGTAATCGGAGGATTTGACTCAGAGAAGGTGTTCACAGGTGTTCAAGATGACCACCACGATAATCCAGATTACCAATATCTGAATGTGGGAATATTACGGAGTTATCGTGAACTGCGAAAGTGCGATCAGAGCTGCGACGATGTTCTTAGTACGACAGAGCTAAAAATTAGTTGGAAGATCCATTCAGTACCGTTAGTTAACTACGCAACGGAGAGAAGAGCAGACCGGTGTGGACAGGTTCTGTATTATATTTTAAGGGCACATTTGTCAAGTTGAACAACATTCGAGGGTGACGCAAAACGTTTTACGAAAATGAAGCATCGTTTGTAAAAATATAGGAAAATCTCTGTGACTGGGCTACTTCCATGAACCTGAGTATCATTCTAGCGAGGCGCGGAGCGAATTTGCATCGTAGTGGTCGATTGTATTTTGGGTCGTTTTAAGTTCATACGTAAGACACATTTTCACTAGGAAAGCTGTTCTGGCCTCACTGTTTTTAAGTACACGAACATGAAAAAATGTAAGACTTGCATTGCACATTCAAGGCAATCGCTGTTAATTCATTGTCGGTTAATTGCAGCAGACAACCATTATTTTGCGAGTGGGGTTCCAACCTAACTGACCATTCGCAATACGAAACTTGCAGACGTGTCTTGTGGCAAACTGCATGAGGTGAACTTTTGGTTCAATAACAAATATATGATCAGTGATTGCTCGTAAGTGACCTTGCCGTCATTTTTATCATTTGCCCCGAAATAGTTTAGTATGGCGAGAGCAGAAAATCTATAAGTTCTCATTGTTTTATGATATAAATTCGCTTAAAAGCCGAATGTCGTTAGCCTATTGTGCACGTGATTTGATTGATCAGTACTAAGTTCCCTTTGATTTTGCTGAAGTAACATGATGTCGTACTTCCAATGAAAACTAAGATGTTCTACTTTCAGCTCGATTCTGCATGTCAGGTGAATGTCACCAAATGTTCAACGATTAATACAGAACGTAAAGAATAATGTGATTAGAGAAAGAAGAGAAGAAGAAATCGCTTGACGAATCGCTTTTTCCTAGTTGTGCATATTTTATGACGTTCCACTAAGTTCGTCGATTAAAGCCGTTTGTTTCAAAATATTGCCGATATATTGATAAGGCTGTGCAAATGTGTGGTTGCGTTGGGACTTAGCTTGAAAATAAAACGTGTTCATTACTAAGGGCTATTAGAAAAGAGGCCGATGAGCGTTTGGAACGACATAGGATCCACGGAAAATTTGTAATTCGACAGTCTTTCGAAAGTCTTTCGGATGTTCAGCCAAGACATTCAGAAAACATCCGAGCGACGGTCGTTCTACCTGCATATTACAAAATGGATAACTCACCCGAGACAAAGTGGGTAAAACTAACAAAAGCACCAAATATTTACAAGTTTATGTGACTATCGAAAATATTGTATATTACAATCACTATACATTCACTAGAAAACATTTTTTTTGAGCCACAGAAAACCTTAATGTGCAAACCCGGAGACGTAAAAACTGAAGGTTTACCTAGCCGGCCCAAACCACCGTATAAACGGGTTCTTTCAGGAGAAAGTGTCCTGAAAATTACCCGTTTTTCAGCTATGGAGCACTAGCACCTTCTGACTCGTCCCAGTTAACGTACCTAGGGTTCAAACAAAATCTCTATGGAGCATTCCATTTATTCTTTCATCACCACAGTTTTTTCTTGATGTGTGATTTGTTTAAATGATGGTCAGGTTCTGCAGTGGCCTATCGACGTCACTATGAAATTAGCTTAATGCAATAGCATACGGTGTCCCGCCATTTTGTTTAATCACGTATACTCCCATCCCCTTCCAATCAGGTCCACTAACACGCGGGCTGGTCACGTCCGTGCGTCGGGCTGAGGTAGACTGTAACGCGCCGTGTTGCCGAGTTGTTGGTGCCATTTTTGTATCCGATTGTGTAAATCGTTGGCATGTCTTATTGGGCCTTTGGCTCACGCTTGTTTCTGTCGTCTTCTTTCACAGGACTATATTTGGAATCCTTGACTTGGAAGAACGCTGTGCCCCGATTTCACCACGTTGCACAGAGTTGGTTTACGGGTGTAACGGGTAGACGAGGGTGTAACATCGGTTTGTCTGTTACAGGACAACCAATCAGAGCTCAAGGTAAGCGGTGAGTGAACATAAAATCAATTCTGATCAGTAGTTTATTTTGGGACCGTGAGACCTTTACACATATCTGTGGACAATGACACAATGTGACTTGAAGTCCTTTCGGTGTCTGTATTGTGCCAGAATACGTTTCCGCTGACTTGTAGGTTTCTTTTCTGCAAGGCAAACCTTGCTGTGCTTCAACTGCGGGCGACTGACGTCGTGTGTGTTGCCATCTGAGACTGATCCATTGGATTATTGAATTAATTGTTTGTTGGTGAGTGTGTTGTTCTTTCTTCGTTGTCAATGCTGGTGCGTCCCGCATGTCATACCAACTTTGCTGTCAGGCGTTAGTGTTGGCAAATATTTTTTTGTATATGGCTTAGTAGTTACGCATGCAAATTTCCAGCCTTACACCTCTAGTTTAATTCGTACAGTCCACACCCATAACACTTATTTTTATGCCTTGTTGAAATTTTTGTACGGGTTCAGGAGGTCATAGTTGGGTTAGGCGATACGAACTGGCGAAAGACTGTGGCATTATTAGAATTCTTAAGAAGAATACTCAAAGGATTTTATGCTACATTTTGTTCTACCTAGATCACCTACAGAGATATGCCCTGTCGTTTCGCGCGGGTTCAAATTTTCTCGCTGTCACTGTCTACTTAGTTTTTTGCTCTATTGTTGCCTTGTGCATCAAACATTACATAGTATTACTGTACTTCGTTACCGACTAACATACTAATTTGAGTACACATTAAATTATTTGGGTCACATTATCCGTTTCTGTCTTATATTTTGTTTTTGGTCCTATGTCCATCAAAATTTACACAACTGTCGTCACCGTTTAACGTATTTGTTTAGCTGGTTGTTTTCTGAGTGGATATATGCATGCCTGTAATACTTCCTTGCTTTACGTTCTACCTCTGTTGTCTGTCGCTTTTTAGGATTCTAAAACTTGCCGCTTTTGTTCAAAAACTGTAACACTGTGATACACATGAGATCGGAATTTTCAAGCGTCTGTGGCCGATTCGGCTGCCGCACGACTGTTCAGAATGGTATGTAGTGCGAGACCTGCCCGCAATGGTACAACACTAATTGCACCAACCTCAAGGAGGGATAGAACACTCTGCTGGTTCCCTAAAATTAGCCATTTTTCTGCATGAGGTGCATTTTCATGAACGCCGCATTTCATCCGGGGCTGTATCCCTCCCGTTGCTAGCCATCTCCCAGTAAGTAGAAACAAGGCACGTTCAAGTGTAAGTGCAAGACGTCTAAAATTTCAAAGCACTGCACTGCTACGGTTGAGAGAGCTTTGGTTAAAACACAAGCGGCTAGATCTGATATGAAGTCAGAACTAAGTTCACTGAACGAGTATGTTGCGTTCGCCCCTCCAGACTTGATGGTTGCTCGTGAGGCAGCGGCTTTGTCCACGGATTAAACTGTGGAAGTTGCAACAACTTTGAGGGACAAGGCACTTAAGAAGAGGAGGCACGTTTTGTGAGGATGATTTCCGACCACATCCTCTCAAGGTGAAGAAGCCAGAGCGGTGTCAAACACGTCATTTCCTCCAGAATTAATAAACCTGATTTCTGCCAACGGACCCAGCTCCAAAGTAATCAAGAGGTCGCACGGTCATTTTGTGACGTTACCTGCAACGGTTAGCACCGGGGTAGTAGTGGACAAAGTGTTCAACCAAAGAAAAGTCATGCTAACCCAAGAGAAATCTCACTGGATCGCTCATTGCAACAGCAGCAGAAATGCTCCTAGCTTGATAAAACAAGGTCACGCATCACGGCTGACCCTAAACTTTGAGCCAACTTAAAGGTCCTAATTCCCATTCTCATTATGGAACCAGTGACTCCGAATGTATCAGCCCACTTGCCCACATCCACATCAGAGGCGGCTGTCCTCATCCCTTGAATGGCCAGTCGTCTTAGGAGCTGCACAGGTCTGGACCAGTAGCCCCAAAGATGTTACAGAACAACAATCTTGCTCTAACCCCACAACCAGCCCATCTCAAAAAGTTCCCATTAAAAATGATGTCATCCTTAAGCTTTAAAACCCATCGAGTCTGCTCGGGTCACCTTTGGCCTCCAGATAGTCTCATACTTGGCCCATTCCAGCCACATTTTTCTTTGCTGGATCACGGTCATTTCGTTCTAAGTTCTCTTCTAACTTAAAACCCCACCCAAAATTTCGAGGGCGCGAAACTGCAAACCACCCTCCAATAATTCCCTAAGCGAAGGCGGTGAAAAAGCCACCGCACTTGAGCCAGTAGAAACGGAATAAGCGTCCTACAGACACGCTCATATATGCCAAAATGACTCAGGAAACTCTAACGCTCTCTATACACTCCCCCTCGCTATTGGGACTACTTTCTGAAGCTCATCCTTGCGCCCTTCTCTCTTTGTGTACCCACCTAAATGGGCAGGTAGCCCCCAGGTGCGTGTACACTAACCGTCTGAGCCTTGTAAACAACCTACCAGAAATCAAGCAGGTCGTTCACGAAACTTGCCCTCACATTCTTGATTTAGTAGAGACTTGTCTTCTTGTAGATATCAGTGATAACGAACCGTATGTTGCTGGGTAAGCGCAGCACCGAACAGACGCCTTCCGTGGACATATGGGAAGCTGCGCGGTCTTTCTAAGCCAGAAACTGCCGGTATCAACCGTCAAGGGAATTACCTTCCCAGAGAAATTTGACGGACAGTGGCTCAAACTCCTTCTTCGTAGTCGTGACACGCTCCTGGTCACTGTGATCTACTAATCGCCGTCGTGGAACGCATCCGACGACAAGGACAGTCTTGCCGTCCTGGACCATCTTTTGTCTACACAACGTTTCTCCCATCATTCTACTATGGGTAACTTCAACGCAGCTATATAGCTGCTTCTGGTGAGGACTGACTGCCGATTTTCGAATTTCCTGGCAGTGTTGATCCATGAGAAAGCCTGGACACAACATGTCGAGCTACCTACACGGCACCGTCCGGGACAGACACCCTTTTTGCTTCACCTGGTTACAACAAACGAGGCTCATCTGGTAGATAGAGTGGTCATCAAACCATTACTGGAGCGCAGTGACCACATATTACTAGCTTTCGACTCTACCTTTTACTAGTTCCAAAATGCTGTGACAAAGACTTCATTCAGAGCTTTCCAGAAAGCTGAGTGACGCACTAAGGACATTCTTAAGTACACTCAAACGAGTGTCGGTTTCAGTAAACTTAAACTACTTTAATTTTAGGGCAGCCATTCACGGAGCTGATGAAACATTTCTTCCCCACAAACTATGGAAGTTCCGATCTCGCTCACGGAACATACGTGGTCTCCTTGACCTACGTCCTCATCTATCCTCTAAGCGGAAGCTAACGGGCGTGTCGGAGGACCTAGAAACCTTTCGCTCTATACGAAACAGGTGCAAGCGGGAAATTCATCGAAACACCCAACAGGTACAGTCAAAGATTCTGCTAGTAGCCAGCGTTAATGTGCAGCTTCTCTCCAGGTGCATGCGCCGCCAGAGAAAGACCGAACCGCGAGCGTTTTCTCTGCGGCCGTCCGACGGGGAAACCTTCTTCAACCACCAGGTAGCTGACCAGGTGTTCAGAAAATATTATTCAGCAGTTTACAATGTGGTTCCGCCAAACTGGCACCCAACTCTCCCAGGAAGTAGTTTCCAATGCCCACGCCCAACAGCTGAATTCTTTGTGCTCGACGTTCAGGACCTCTTGCTTAAGATCAGTGCTCACTGTGCAACGGAACCAGACGGGATCCATACTCAGATCCTAAAACAGGCGGCCCTCGGTTTGGCGGTGCCGCTCCATAGTCTGTATAAACAGACACTTTGGAATAGCACTGTTCCGGAGACACGCAAAAAAGCCATTGCCATATCTATATTTAAGGCAGACGATTGTCACTCTTCTGCAAGTTATCGGCCGATCAGCCTCATCAGTATCCCATGCAAGATAATGGAGCATATGCTAAAACGCGCCATCTGAAAGTATTTTTTATCCAATAACCTCTTCTTCTCTACCCAGCATGGCTTTCTTCCCGACCGATCACGCATAACCAATAAGCTAATCCTCGTGGATAGCCTGACAGATGGCAAAGACAGTGGCCGTATTGCGAATGCTCTCTCTGTTTACTTCACCAAAGCCTCCGACCGTACCCCACACGGTCCTCTTGTAAATTAACAAGATGCGTATGACATCCAAGGAGAGGTTCTCCGCTGGATCACGTTCTTTCTTGGTAACAGGACTTTCAGAGCAAAGACCGGGTCAGATCTTTCTTACTCCTCCCCGGTCTCTGCTGGAGTTCCCCGAAGATCTGTATTCGGTCCGTTGTTGCTTCTAACATACAACAATGACCTTCCCGGCCGTACTTCCAGCAATGCCCATCTTTATGCTAATGATTGAAAAAGCTGGAATGCTTGTAATCCCAGTGTATTGCAGACTGTCCTTGACCGTATTGGATTCTGGTCTGATGACTGGAGTATCCCTCGAAACGGCAGAAAGTGTGCACATAAGTCGTCTGGAGATGACACCGGAACCTAGTCGTGATACATGGTGCACAAAATGTGATAGTTGTCGCGACAGTTGACCCTAGGAAGGGTCTAGGGAGTTAACTGTCGACCTGTTTATCCCTTTCTTATCACCACCAGATGGCCGCCAAAAGTGGATTTGGGACCTTTGGGGTGACAAAATGGCCTTTCCCCGCATAAACAAGTTTGCCTTTCAATTGCTCTAACGGGTCTAGATGAGACCACTGCTTGACTATGCTAATCAAATCGTATATACTGGCTTGAAGAAGAAAATACTCGCCATCAGACGTGTCCATCGAGTAAACACAAAAACGATCACGGGTTTGCGGCATTTCTCTTACGAGTCACGTCCAGTGTAACGTTTTCCACACTATTTTTCTATTTCAAAATTCTGATTGTT
>JTDE01003847.1:15530-28170 GCA_014338405.1 Paragonimus skrjabini miyazakii | reverse complement strand
GGTGAACGTGCACAGACAGCACCTCCGCCCGGAGAAGGCTGAAAGAAAGAAAATGTCCTACCTGATTTGATATTCAGTCCAAACTGTCACGTGCACACACGCATACGCACATACACACAGCAGCACACACAACAAACCTCATCTCGGACATTAGCCTATGACACGTGATTCGACCTAGTGTCCTCACCTGAGCTGGCAATAAAAGGAGACCGTACACACCTGTGAACACAACTCATCTGGGTCTCTCACGTAACGGTAAACAAACCACAACTACAGTGCTCCGTGGTCTACAGTGTTTCCATCCTGTAGATTCTTACGTTGACATCTATAGGATTCCATCCGATACTCCATTAACACAACCACGGATTGCATCTCTGTATTTTGCCCGAACTCTTCCTGTAAGTGCACCTGTTATATTTGTCCTCTATTTACACTACATTTTGGTTGCCTATCCTTCTGATATTATTTAGATTTTTGGTTTTACCGACATTATTTACAACGTACTGTAATTAGCTAGTCATCATCTAAAACTCTTCTGTTTGATATAAGGTGGGAACAGTTCCACGAGTGGGTTCGCGGGATTTCCCTTTTCGGGTATGATTATGAAGTTGTACTTCGCTAACATCCAGCTTCCTACATTGGTGATAGTCTGAAGGTGTAATATATATACTGCAACCGGCTTACTCGGACGTCTAAATGTTCTGTTTATACATTAAACTGGGGAAAAACTGAGGTGGGATCAAAAGGGTGAAGGTGGGCAGGCGATAAGTTGAAAAACTTACTGATAACTACCGACAATGAAACTTGCAGTCCGTATGCGAGAAAGCTAACAACAGTCGTCCGACACAGTTACGGAGATAACGCTTGCGCTACAAAACTTCCAGTACGTGCGATTTAAATAGCTGGCGATTAGATCGAGGTAGTGACCTAAAGTGCTTTTTGGCAAACTGAAATGTGTTCTAAACGAGGGATCAGAAGTGACGTAAAATAGCTATACCTTTTGGTAAGCCCACAGGCCCCATGAGCCGAGATGATTCACATCCTAAGACACGATGACGATGCGTGTTCAAACAACCCTGGGGCATCTGAAATAAAACTTGGATGTATAAAAGTCAGTAAATGTACTTCGACCGACTTTTCCGTGACTACCAAGTGTTCAGTAGCCGCAATCAATAGCCACTCCTAAGATGGTCAATAATCGGTCGTGCTACTTGGGGGGACAGACTGATTGGGTCTGAGTGACATGGCTTCCAACTTCGAACCCGTGAACAAATCGCTGTAATCGCTTAAATCTCCCACCATTTGCAACTTTGTGTTGTATCTATTTTTCCTTTTTTACCCCTTTTGATTTTCCCTAGATCATTGCCAACAAATTCGGTTGCATACTAATCAGATGGCTGGCTTTGGCAGACGAATTTATGTAGAGGTTTCATTATTTGATCTTCATTTTGCTAACATTGTTCAAATACTGCATCAGACAACATTGTATATTTTTGTTTGACTTGAGTAAAAACAAAACACAGCACATTTTCTAATGAACTCTGCTACACGTGCATGTTGGTTCCTCCTACGACACTAGTGGTGGCCATCCAGTTTAAAGCAACATATTTGTTGGATTAACTTTCAGCTCTGTTACTTCGCATCCTCAGCTACGTTTGGAACAATCCGAATACTTGCCTGCGTCATTGGACGCGTCACGAACAATGCCAATCTTTGGTGAATCCAGTCCTTGACTTCACTCGTTATTTTTGTATCGAGAGTTATTGCAGTTCACATATCTGTACCACTACATACGTGCTTAATGGATACTAGAATAAAACGACAATAAAATTTTAATGTGTATAATGTACACTATGATATGTACTATACTATACATAATCTAGCGTTTGATTCATTACGCATTCGCGAAACCGCATCATTTTATTCACGTGCGTCACTTATATAGAGTTGAACTTAAAACAAAAAGAAAAAGAAAAAAAGAATTATATCTCACATATACACTTTTCCACATTTTATTTATATGCCCATTCCTAATAACATGTTTACCTTGGTAATCAATCAGACCATAATTAATGGTAGCCAGTATTGACGGTTAACTTGGCCGGCATACAGAAACTCTCTTCAGAAAACTGTAAAACTAATACTCCCTCGTTTACTTTGCATAATCTAATTATAACCCCAATTCACATCGGGCGTTGTCTCCCCTGCCTCAAACCCTCCCCATTAGCCATTAGTAACTGTGGTGTGCCATGAAGTATATATTCTACCTTAAACCTTGACCCTATAAAACAAACTGACATCAAAAATACATAATAAACCCACTGAAACCTCAATTCATATCGTGTGTTGTCCCTCTGCCTCGAAACCTTCCTCGTTAACCATTAGTAACTGTTGTGGGCTATGAAATATAGATTCTAGCTCAAACAGTAGCCCTATAAAAAATAACTAACGTCAAAACTTCAGACGGAGTTTTGATTACTACGTGGTAATCATTCTAGAAGTAGCTGCTGGTTACCCAATTTTCGCAGAATATTATAATATTTATTTGCTAATATTATATACTTTGTTGGAAGAACACAAAAATATTAATATCGCGTGAAGTTTTTGTCAAGAAAATATAATATTTACATTAATCTTCGTACTACGTGTGATTGCTTCCCTTTTTCCCATTTGACACATGGCATTACTCTCTTTTCGTTATTCCCAAGAGCATCAGTTATGCAAGAAAACCCTTCGCGGTGAATGGGCACTCAAAACTCTATATTGGCCGAGTGATTTGCGAGATTTTCAACTTTTTGACGTTTCCAGCAGTCAAGGAGGTTCCGCGCTGGAGTCTGCTCAATTCTTCGCAGCATTTTGGAACTTTCCGTCCTCCCTCGCCCAAACTGAATTATTTCAACATTTTTTCGACTGGAGTTAAATCAAATAACGGAGAAATCCCTCGAAGATGCATTTGCACCTATTTCCCGTTGTGACCTTGGCATATTTGAAACGTCGTCTACATACAACCTTGTAAAAGGTAAATTAATGTAACATCTCATCTTTCGGTCTGAACCTGTGGAACAGACGAACTAACTTCTTTCCTTAAATGTTAGTCGAACGTTGCAAACCGTGACTATTTTCCTTCTGATTACGTCTTCTTTTGTCAAGAGATTTCATGTTTTTCTTGTTACATATTCATTTTTTGCTTTGTACCGCATGTAATTATCTGTAATGTTTGCGCACATCTGAGCGTGTTTCTCACAAATGCCCTGAGAAATATATATTATTATTATTAATATAATAATACACATGATGTAAGATATTATAATTTAGTTTAATAAGGTTATGCGCAACATATCACACAACGGTCTCAACGCTTGGTATACCGTCAAGTTCATTGGCTGATCGGGTGAGAACGTGAAATTACAGCTCCCAGGGCGAAACGACTTGAGCCAGAGATTGTTCAGTTTCCTGCACCCGTTAGCTCTTGAAAGCGCCCATTGCCGTGACGACAAGAGAAGAAATTCTTAGCTTCCATGAGTAATCACGAGGGTTACCAGATAGAAAGCTGGGGAGTTTAAACTAACAGTTTCAACCGAACACTACAGGTAAGTAGCCACTATTTGAGCGACCTCCTAGAACAGCTAAATTTTTGTTGGTATTTTGTTGCACAATTTGACACCTCCTGATGAGGCATGTTTGTTCAACCCAACTGTATGCCCTATTTCCGCTAGTATGGAAATTCTTCACTTTTTTGTTTCCCGCGCTACACAGGACGCTTACTGGCTGTACAATGTTTTGCTTCTTGGTCGTGGCGATATATAGAGTACTGTGCTGTATGTTGGGTTCTGAATTATTGTCATCGGGTAACTCGTCGAATCTGGAGTGAGACTTTGTGGGAGAGTTCCAACACTATCATCGCACGAGTTTAGCTGCTCGAGAAGTGAAACAAGAGACAAGCACGAGACTATTATAAGTTTGCTTCGTAGAACCCGCACTTCCAGATACTGAAATTGAATTTTTAAACGAAAAGCAGAATAAACAAAAGAAATAATATAGATAACCGCAGGTTATTTACTGTTCATTGGTAAAAGGCAGAGGTCGCCGGCTATGTGATCCTCTTCACTTGGAGTCTCACCACCGGAATGGACAGGGCGTTAATTGCCCTCCTTCTTTCGGCGCACCAACATGTACGCATGTAGGCGCAATAGGTGGTCATCGGCTGCAGATGTTGTTCTGATTGGTTGAAAATTTTGAAGGCGCCTACTTGAAAGCCGAACGGAGGTGAGGGAGCGCACTTCCATTCGTACTGGCGAAAATTTACATTTCCGAAGCTTAATGATACACCGGTTGAACTTGAAAAACCATTTTCTCATTGAACATCTTGACCTCTTAGGTTGGGGTGAAGAAATGCAAGTTTTTCTCATATCACTTGGGAAATTCATTTGTGCCACTTTACTAAAACTTCCCCAAACGATTGTTCCGTCGGAGTATACAACTTATTCATGTGTGAAAGGATACCGACTCTCCACGTTGGTGTACATGTGAATGTATGAAAACATTCCAAGTGAAAAGGAAAGCAAACGTACATAAGTGATACACGTAGTAGTGTGATTCCCCGTATATAAGCTCGTTTCCTAAGTATAAATATAAAATAAGCATGTATATGTAAATATGTTATATATATATATTTGAAACTCAAAGAAATTTTGTATTTCACACATGAGTACTTATATGAATATATATGTATATATATGCATATAAAAAACATAAAAAAACGTATATTCACAGAGAAATGTGTGGTATATGTACGTACGTATATATATAAATATAAATTTATATATATACATAATTTATATTTATCATTTGTATCATTTTACTGACACTTCAGGTCACATTCATTTCATCGGAGTTTCTCAATAATTCGTGTTCGAAGGCGACGCTTTCAGTCGGATTGAATCATACTTAACTTTCAATTAATTTAAAAGTTGTGCGCACTGAATATGGGAAAACCACCTGTAACGTCGCTCATTTTAAGGCTATCGCCGTTTGCACGGCGCGCACACAGCTAATGCGCAATTGTCACGGCTGTGCCCTAGGGAACTGCCTCGGTTATTCTATTTTATGTTGTGTTATTTCGTTTTCGTGACCATTGCGCTCAAAATAACTTGGGTATCTAGATAATTCTGCTTGACCTCGATCGAAAAAGCATCAGCCTTTTCCTATTGACATCTGGGATGTGTAGTGGATCTAAACACTACACAAACTTCAGGTGTGAATATGAGATCAGAAGGGTGATAAAAATGGAAACGATTGACTCACAATAGTTCATTAAAATGCGTCGGTCTAGAATTTCACTACACCGAATGCAGTATCAAATAGATACAATCTGTTGTGTTTTTCTAAATAATCTTCGAGGCCATAACGAAGATAATTTCGAAGACAGATAAATAAGGAAATTTGCCGCAATAATCGGTTGATTCCGCTAACCTCCATCTCTCCAAACATCTGTTTACTAGTGACACTGGACGCAGAGAGAACGCAAGGCTCGCGACACCGTGAAGTGTTATTTGCGTTCATCGATTATGAAGTTGAGGAAATTGAAAAGTGTGAATAACAACGAGAATTGTTAAATAGAAAATAGTGTACAAAACGCTACAGAACTCCCCCACCAAAACGTTTGTGGGCTAAAACACGATGAAAGAACGGCAGTGAAGAGACCAAAACAAACGTTCGATAGCCACATTACGCACTTTAATCTGTCAGGTGTTTCGGCCAGTGTACAGACCGTCCTCTACGCGTGGTGCGTTGTTCACTAGAACAAGGGGGCTGGACTGCAAGCAAAAGTGATACCGTCGGAGATGGATAGGGTATTTTTCAGTCAGCGTTGGGTCGGTTGGGTCAAAATCCATTTTTGTGTAAGCCTGTGTTGATTGATCAATGGATACGAATTCTCTTCTTCCGGACCTGTCGATAATGAAGAAATTTTCGTCACACTTAGCCACCTTGAAGGGACCGAGATATCGTTTTTGTAATGGATTCCAGGTGGCCTCTCGGTGCATAAACACAAACTTACATGGGAACAAATCCTGAGATTTTTGTTTTTGGCGCCAGTGATGGCGGGTCGGCGTGAAATGAATGTCAGACATGTGCTGTCGTAAACGTGAAATATAATTTGTACCAAGGTCTGGGTGAGTCAGAGGTTGAATCAATTCTCCTGGAAGGTTCAGGTTGGTACCGTGGACTAATTCAGAGGCACTACAGCCACTGTTCTCTTTAACAATATGCCGGATTCCGAGGAGGATGAGTGGTAAACGTTCGCTCCACTTCGTAGCCTCCGACTGCGCAGTTATCGCAGCTTTTAGTTGTGGGCGAAAACGGTCGACTACACCGTTGGCGCAAGGATGGTACGTCGTCGTTTCAATGTGTTAACAACCCAGTTGCTCCGTGAAGTTGCGAGAAAGGGAAGACTGGAATTAGGTGCCCCAATCCGTAGTGATTGTAGATAGCGCACCAAAATTTGCGATCCAACGTTCCAAGAAGGTTATGGCGACTGTCTCTGCCGAAAAATCTCTAATAGGCACAGCTAAAGGCCAACGGGTGAAACGTTCGATAGCGGTCAATATATACGTTCAATCATTGAAAGGTGGTAGTATGTCAACGATGTCAAGGTGTTCTTGGGAAAAACGGGCGTCTTGCCGGAAGAATATGCCTGGTGTGGTGACCGTAGGCCTGTGTACTTTACTCCGTTGGCGCTCCATGCAGTGTTGTGCTCAGAGGCGAACATCGTTCATGAAGGGCCAAACAAAGCGCTGTGTAATCAACTTTAAAGTGCCACGTTTTCCAGGGTAAGACAAACGGTGGAAATGATTAAAAACAGTACGACGTTACGAAAGTGGGACAAAAGGTCTAGGTTTACCCGCTGAAGTGTCGCACAGAATGTCACCAACTTGTGTCGACAGATGAATGGTAGGTAGTCTCAAGAACATACAGATGGAAACGTCCTTCATGTCCTCACTGTATTGCTGGGCTGTGGTCATGTTAGACAACTCAAAGAAAGGGTGACGATTGTACTGAGTTGAAGTCAGGACGTGATAAAGCATCAGCAACGATGTTAGCGTTGGATTTCCATGGTGAATTGAGAGATATAGTCCAAATGTCTGATTTCACGCGGAGAGTGCCGATCGGGTTTGGGGTGAAAAACAAATGTCAAGGGCTTGTAAGCGGTTTGCACGACAAAGTGTCGGCCTTCCAAAAGGTGCCGAAAATAACGGATCTTCAAATAAATTGCCAGCAGTTCACGTCCAAAGGTACTGTATTTAATCTGTGCTGGCTGAAGCTTTTGGGAGAAAATGCTAAGGGATGTTGCTCACCATTTACAGGTTTCTCTAAAACTGCGCAGACTGCAGCATTTGATGCATCCGTGATAAGAAGGAGATGGGCATTTGTATCGCAACTGATGAAGCGTAGTTTGGTGGCGTGGCATATGGCTTTCTTTGCAGCTGAGATGGCTGCCCTAGCTTCGGGTGGGAGTTTAAGTGACTCACGTTTAGAGTCAACCAGGTCTGTCAGAGGTTTGAAAATGTCCGCGCAATGAGAGATGAAACGTTGCTAATGGTTAAATATGCCGAGAAATCGTCGGAGTTGGGTCACCGTAGTGGGAATCAGAAAAGTCGAGATGGACTGAACTCTATCTGGCAAAGGTGTGATGCCGATTTGGTTGATGCAGTGTCCCAATAAATCCAGTGAATTAGCTCCGAAGGCACACTTGTCGATGTTGATTTCAATATCATACTGCGCGAAACGATCGAAAACAGCACGAAGATGAGGAAAATGCTCCTCGTTTGAGCGTCTAACGATCAAAACATCGTTGATGTAGACGTACGCGAAAGGCACTCTACGTAATACTTCACCCATGAATCGCTGAAATACTTGAGCCGCATTACGGAGTCCAAAGGGCATCCTCATGAAATCGAAAATTCCAAAAGTTGTTTTAATGATTATTTTCGGGATGTCCCCTTCCGCGACCGGGATGTGGTAATAGGCGCGTACTTGGTTTAATTTGGAGAAAATAGTGACGCAAGCGGGTCCTAAAGAAAATTCGTGGATTTGCGGTATAGGGTACCTGTCCGGGATTGTGCAGTTGTTGAGAGCACGGTAATTACCGCAGGGTCGCCAATCACCCGGAGACTTTTTGGGTGCCATGTGTAGTGGTGTCACCCAAGAGCTGTTTGAAGGTTGAATTATGCCTAACTGAAGCTTATGTTCAAATTAAGCCTTGGCAATTTTGAGTTCGACTGGATGTAAACGGCGTGGGCGAGCATAAATCAAAGGTCCTCGTGTTATAATATAATGCACCACACTGCGTTTAGCCGTCTCGATATGTGAGCACGGCCGAATTAACGAAGGGAAATCCTTCAGCAGTGCTACAAATGACGGTGTTAGTGAAAAAGTGGGTCGGATACCGATTAATGCGATCGTCAATTGGACGCCTTTTACTGTGCGTGCAGTAGTGTTGTCAATTAGCTCACGTCTCTTCATATCAACAGGAAAGGTGAAATGTACCAGGAAGTCGGCACCGGTTAGTGGCGTTTGAACGTCAGCGAGCGGGTATATCCATCGATAATGTCGCCGGAGACCAACATCGACAACGAAGGAACGTTCCTCAAAGCTTTTGATGCAACTTTGATTTGCGGTCTGCAAAGTGTACTGGCCAGGCTGAAGTCGATCGTTTGGTTATGGTGGAATGACGGTGAGCTCGGCTGCGGTGTCAATAAGAAACCGCAAGCCGTTTGATCGATCTCTGATGAAAAATAAGCGACTAGTACCTGCTGAGCCAGCGACAGTCGTCGCTGCCACTGGCTGGCCTGTCGGTTTGACGGTGACCCTTCGCGGGTTTGGAACTTGCACGGTTGGTTGCACTTCTTTGTTTTATGTCGGAAGTTTTGGCGGTAACAACATCACCTTGATGGACTTCAGGAGTTAGGACGTGTACGGCTTCTGGGTGGATGTTTTTTAGCTCATTGATCTGCACGGTCATCTTGTCCATACGATGGCACATTTTCTCTGTCAAACGTTTTAGGCTATCATCAGTACTTCAGACTGAAGGAGAAGACGTGAGAACAGGTTGCGGCGCACACCGGTTGTGAGGGGAAGGTTTCTGATACCTTGTCCGCAAGGGCTGCGAATTTGTCGATTGAGCTGTCCTCATCAATGGCGGCCAAAATGTGTTGCACCGTAGACGGTAGCTTTTCCCCCACAACGGCTTCAAGATGGCATTGTCGAGCCTCCGCGAGCCCAGAAAGCCTCTCATATAACGTAACAATTGGGATGGGGACCGGTCGTCTAGTTTGATTGAGTTAAACAAGTCATGTAGAAATTTAGCTTCTGACTTCCCAGTCCGTTTTATAATAGCATCTTTTAAAATGGTATAAGGAAAATTAGACGGGACAGACTCCAATACGTCTTCCACTTCTGCCGCAACATCAAAGGGAAGAGATGGCACCACGTACGAGAACGTTATTTTCTCAGATGTTATCCGCCAGGTGGTGAAGACAGCTTCAATCTGATGGAACCACGGTCGAGGAGTTCTGACACTGTACTAGAGCAATTTTAAAGCAACGCTGTATTCGGCTTTAATGTAAATGTCCATGGTATCATCAAGCACTGTCAGTATCAAAAAGTGGATAAAGCACTGTTCGGAAAATGTAGGCGGGCTTACCAAGTTTGTAGTGGATCTAAACACTATAGATGTCCTTGAGAACCGTCATAGAAAATGTGTATGGAATGCTTCAGTAAGGTCGATGGGGTTCGATATGTGTTGCCACTAACATGACTATGACGTTTTGGCGAGTGTTTCGGCCTATGCACCACAAAGTCACATCCGTCCCAGTTCACGAACAGTTGCTTAATTGCAGCTCCCAATAAAAAATCTACAGGGTGTCTGACTCCAGCATTTCGATGTCTCGTTAAGTAAGACACTGTTAACTAGTGACCTTCGACACAATACTCCCTGGCGTCTGCCAGTTGCATAGAGGGGAATTTCTTTGGGTTTAGAGGCCTGCTCCATTGAACTGTCCATAATGCTATCATGTCCAAGTCCTGTTACAATAGTTCATTATCTTCATCTGAGGAGACTGTCCTCCATACTTTCATGTCATTGGCGAAGACGAGGGCAGACGGCTGCAGCTGGTCCAATGGATCACTGAAGAATACCAAAAACAAAATGGTCCGGGCACCGACCCTTGTGACACACAGTTTGGGGGTAGGCAGCTGTTCAGATAAATGTTAATTTACCTTGAAGATGGAATGCTGACTAACTTAAATCCATGAGAAGAACAGTACTTAGTGAACTCACTCAAACGAACGTCTCACAATACGTCTGGAGAGAGATGGCAAACACTAATCAAGCTTTCTTTTGAATTCTGTCAAACCGTCAGAGGCCATTACACACCATGGAAGCTTGTTGCAGTGGTTATTTATTCGACAAACGAATGAGTTGGATTTGCTCGATGTAGCAACTCTCTTCTCCACTTTGAAACTGTGGCCTCGGAGTTGGGAATTTGTATGCTGTTGGGAAAAGGCACTTTTTCCCAAAAATTTGCACTACTTGCCGAGGAAAAGGGATTCTTCTTTTTCTGGGAACCAGAAAGCCCGCCAGAATTCTCAAACATCCTAGAAGTTGCGCTCGCCTCTGTTTGGTCCGTTTGGTGACCTAGGCTCAAGGCCGACCCAAACCTTTAAATACAGATGCTGTGATCCAGAACTTTGCCTTCGAGCTGAGCAGCAGATAAAGCTCGTTTGAAGGGCGTCTTTCTCCTTACTTGTGTAACATGCGGTCAAAACCAGCGAGCGCGCACAGGTTGAATTTGAATTGTGTATCGGGGCGTGCTGCTGTGTTGTCGACGCCGATTTAGTTTTCGTTTGTGTAAGTCGTGTGCATGGCTTACTGGGCCTTTGGCTCATGCTTGTTTCTTGTTGTTTTCTTTTGCAGGACTTGTTGGAACCCCTACTTCGGAAGACTGCTGTTCTACGGTGTCTCCCCGTTGCCCCACAGTTGTTCCACAGTTGTTCCTTAAGTGTAATGGACAGTCAAATTGTAGACGGCCGGTTTGCATGTTACACTTGTCGGGGGGTTCTGAATTGCGAGAGTTGGAATCTGGTATAAGCTCCACAGATTAGTTACTTAGCTAGTATGGGGCGTGTCATTAGTCCGACTGCCGACGTTTGTGGTCCGTGTTCTAATGTAGTGGGGCCTCGCAGGAAAGCCATAGTCTGTGACTTCTGTAACTACTGGGTTCATTGCAACTGCGCCACCGAATTCCCCATAGACTCGTATTTAAAGCTCCAAAACTCACCCATCCCGGCCCTCAGATACCATTATGTGAGACGCCGACTAAGCATCACTCAATATACAGACATATCAAGCGAGTTCGTCCGTTCCCCGATCTCTACAATATGCAGTCCCGATACTCCAACGCCAGGCAACCTCATCCTGGCTACACACAACCAAAGTCCGCCGTCTCCTGTACTAGCTAGTAAACCAGCTTCGACAGGCCGCACTAAGAGGAAGCGTGGTAAACGCATCGTTACTCTATCTCAGCAAGCTGATGCCTCCAAGTCACCCATCGGCTCTAAGCCGTTAATCGAAAGCCGTAATCACACAGACGTCCCACAGCTCAGAACACAGGGAACAAATACGTCCAGGCGTAGTCACCGCCGCGAGTTCGCCAGACATAATCTCATTATGTATAAAGCTGCAGAAAGTGAAATCACGTTGCTCAATCAAAACAAAGCTGATGCTCAGTTGCAGTATAGATCCCTTTGCGATCTACTCAAGCTAGGTTTGGAAGATAGACCCACGCTTTGCAAGCTTGTTAAGTCCCACCAAGACGGACGCCCTCGGCCAATCCGTGTCACGCTCGGACAGATAGAAAACGTCGAGGAGGTTCTCTTAACAACATCTTCCCTGCCTAGACTCAATAACTCTTGCCTAAGAGCGAAACCTGACTTCCCGTGGATGATCAGGGAGACTCAACGAACGGCATATCACAACCCCCAGAGTTCCCAGTATGGCCGAACGTGTAGTTTAGTTGCACACGGCGTAGAGGAGCTGAAGAATGCGGTTGCATTGCACGCGCATAAGCATGACATCGACCAGTGGAAGTTTATCCGAACTGAACTAAACCTAGATGTAGGCGAATGTGGAACATGGTCTATCCAACGCCTTACGCTCCCAGTGCACCTGAGCTCCATCTCAGCCCCCAGACTATTACGAATCGCTCTATTCACAAGTGATTACGCTAAAATCAGCTTCCCATCTGAGATCCGACTTCACGCAGATAAACCAAGGTCTGAGCATGGATCACGTTTTACTGGTATACCTCCCAAGGCGGCAAGTGTGGTAAAGATGACCAAGATACCGGAGGTCATCAGTAGCCTATCACCTCCCGCACAACCAAAATACCTGGTAAAGCCGACCTCAAAAAGGTCGGCCTAGCTCAAGTAGTACCCGTTACACATCTGAAGGCAGGCATCACCCCAGTTGAGAGTACGCAGGTACATGTATCTAGCTGGTGGTGTATGTTTGCCAATGTTGCTCTAAAAAACTAAGTAGAGGAACTGCGACTCAAGTAAGCCCAAGATCGTAAGTGTATCA
>JTDE01003847.1:0-15430 GCA_014338405.1 Paragonimus skrjabini miyazakii | reverse complement strand
ATGTACGTTGGTGCTGAATTACGCGCAGCCTTAAACAGAGAGCCAACCTTGCCTTCACTTGAAGAATCCTTGTGGATAAATGTTAGGACACCCCACTTATCAAAAGTCATTGTCGGCGTCATTTATCGTGCCCCGTCTGCAGCCCAAAAATGGGATGAAAGAATGCACAGTGCCATTAGACGGGCTACCGCAATCCCCGGACATCGCACCATCGTTATAGGGGACTTCAACCTCCCGCATGCATGTCTCTCCAGCGGGCTAACGTTTGGTACTGCGGCCACGGAATTCTACAACCTCGTGCAGGAAGTAGGACTCATCGAGCATGTCAATCAACTCACAAGGTGGAGAGAAGTTCGCAGGCCATCCCGACTAGACATGGTGTTGACCACCAAACCCCTTATGGTGGACATAGTAGAAATAGGTGCGCCATTGGGTGCAAGCGACCATGCCACAATCAGTTTTCGTTTAATAGGCAACGTCACGATCATCCGCCCTTCACTGTTGGTTTGACGTAATTTCAGACGAGCCAACTTTCGAAAGATGCAAGAACATTTATCCCAAGCTAACTGGCCACCACCTGTAGGATGTAGCACGGTAGACGAACATCTAGAGCGTATTATGTCACACCTGAACACCGCGATAACTAGTTCAGTCCGGCCTTATACTCAAAGCTCCATCTGTGTTACGACCCCACCTGATCGAGAAAAGACGAGTACGACGCAAAGATCGCGAGCAGTATCTCTATCAAGAACAAACGCAACGATACTGCAAAACGGTACGAAAATCGGAGCGCAAATATCGGAGCCCGAATCTCGTAACTTAGAACTCCCAACAAGTAAGGAGAAAAACGGCCTTCAACCAAGCTGTATTTGCTGCTCAGCTCGAAGGCAAAATTGTGATTTACAGCAGCCGTATTTTTAGGTTTGCGATGGCCTTGGTCCTAAGTCACCGAGTGGACAAATCAAAAGCGAGTGCACGTTTTCAGACGTTTCAGAATCTCGGCGGGCTTTCCAGTTATCAGAAAATGAAGAAATCCATTTCCGTTGCAAATAATGCCATTTTTTGAGAAAAAGTGCCTTTTCTCATTACCTCCCCTGTTGAGCGCTATTGGTACCGTCGTTGACGGGGGTCAAGATGCATTGGGCAGGTTGGCTTGCGTTTTCGATCCGCCCATCGCCTTGGTTGCAAGGCTGTCAGCTCTCTGCTCGGTCTGGGGGTTAAGGTGTTTGAAGCAGCCGTTGTGGGAACTTGTATTGTGGGACGACTAATCTCGAAGTTGTCGAGAAGTAGGTCCAAAGGCAGTTGATTCTGAACTTGTCCAGTGCTGGCGGAATGGCGCGGACAAAGTTGGTTGCCGGTGGCGTACCCAGATGTCGCTTCCGACGTTGACGTCGTAAGGGACCGTGCTCGACCGTTGCTTGACGGTTGCTGCTATCCAGTGGGGGAGGTTGTGGCGTAGTTCCTTGCATACACTAGGTCACCGACGACAAATCTACGTCGAGGGAGCTGCTGCGTATCTCCCGGGAGTTGCTCTACTGGAATCATTGCGTAGAACTTTGTCCCCAGCTTGCGGCCCATGATAGCTTCTGCAGGCGAGAGTTCATAGGGAGTCGCTGGATTCGGGGTGGTTCTGTAAATGAGCAGGAACCCTTGCAACACTTCTTCGGTTGGTCGTTCCCCGCGAAACTTCAGAAGTGCTCTCTTGAAGGTGTCCACGAAGCTCTCAACTTGACCGTTGGACTGTGGGTGGTATGATGGCGAATGCATATGCTAAATGTTGTTCTGGATGCAGAACTCCTTGAACCGGACAGAGGTAAACTGTGACCTATTGTCCGAGACAAGCGTCTCTGGAAGGCCGTGTTAGCTGAAAATTCCCCGTAGGTTGTTGATGGTGGCTGAGGTTGTAGCGTGCGTCAGCAGAACGATCACAGGCCACTTGGAGTATGCATCCACCAGAATGAAGTATACCATACCGTAGATGGGTCCCGCATAAACCTCATGAAGGCTTAACCACGGATGTTTGGGTTGCTTCCATGGCTGAGTTTCGACGCGTGGCGGGTTCGCCGTGGAAGACTGCAAACGACTGCAAAGATCTGTGATTGGTAGCTGTGTCAGGCCGCGTTGTTCGAGTCAGTCGATACCGAGTAGGTTGACATTTGAATCATACAGGTAACAGACTGCATCGATGGCTTTGTTTTTGAAGCTGACACGGCAATGCGATTGCCCAGTTATATGCACTGTACCGTCACAGACGCTAGTAACGGAATGGGATGTCAGCTGGACTGGCGGGCGGCCGATTGCTTTCCACAGTCGATTGAAGATGATCGTGACATCAGACACAGTGTCAAGCCGAAGACGAGCTGGGTGTACGTTGATCAGTACGGACACGAACTTCCTGCGTGTGGTGACATCGACTTTAAAGGAAGCAAGCAAACTGCTGGACCTGGCGATTGGTTTGGACTTAGGTAAGCGTGGCCGCTTGTTGGTCGCGCGTTTACTGCTCAGCGTGCGTGACTAAAAGTAACCGTCCACGTGACCCAACTTTTTGCAACGCTGACAGCGGTGTTGCTTGATAGAGCAGTAACGCGTGTAGTACCATACACTGCAATGCCAACAAGTAGAGGGCGGCGTCTTCTTGGAGGCAGAGTTGACTTGGTGGTTCGTTGAGGAAGGTTGTTGCTGTTGCCTTGGACATGCGACTGTGTTGACAGAAGTTGAGGGCTGAGCGGAATTTTGGACCAAGGCAGAGCCAAGCTTGAGGCTGAGGAGTCTATGGCCTTCAGTAGTGAGGTCCTGAAGGGCAACTGACTCGTCTTGTTGGATCCGATTGAGGAAGCTCAGCGTCATTGGGAGACTGGGGGCCGCAGAAGAAGATGGGGCACTTGATCTGATCTTCCGTGAGGGAGGTAGCTTAAACCGCTCGCATTCACGATTCACGATGCCAGCGTAAGTGACAAGGTCATCAGAGTCTCGCTTGGATAGCCTGAGGCAGTGATACTGCAAGTTGAATAAGGAAGACTGGTCACCAGATATCCGCGACAGGATATTGACCGTCTCGTTGAAGCTGATGTCACGTGGGCTTTCGGGCAAGATGAAGTGGGTGTACCGCTCGTGTTTCGCAGGGCCAAGTTTGCGGAGGAGAAGCCGGACCTTCCACAGATCGTCCTGATTGTCAAATTCGATACGAAACAGGTCATCGTACCGACGGAACCAAGAATCGAATGTCACGTTCGCCTGCGGGTAGTAAACGAACTCGGAGATACCGGTTGCCAAGTTGTCAACGGATTGTGGACTACCAGATGGTACGGATTGGCTCAAATTCGTATTGGATAAACGTTCGGCAAGCATCTCCATGTGCTTCATCTGTTGCTGCAACAGCAGCAATAGTGACCGTCGCCAACTGTTATGACCCCACCTGATCGAGAAAAGACGAGTACGACGCAAAGATCGCGAGCAGTATCTCTATCAAGAACAAACGCAGCGATACTGCAAAACGGTACGAAAATCGGAGCGCAAATATCGGAGCCCGAATCTCGCAACTTAGAACTCCCAACAAGTAAGGAGAAAAACGGCCTTCAACCAAGCTTCATTTGCTGCTCAGCTCGAAGGCAAAATTGTGATTTACAACAACTGTATTGTAATATGCAAGCCGGCCGTCTCTACTCTGGTTGTTCGTCACATTTCTGCGGACCAACTGTGGGGCAATGTGGAGTGTAGTGGAAACCAAGAAAGCAATCGACAATGTTACAAAATAATCTACAATAACTGTCTACAATAAATTCCACTACACTAAGTTCGCTAGACGCTTGGTGTAAGTTCCTGTTAAATAGCAAACATATTCCCACGAATCCAGTTCCACCAGTTTTTTAAAATCCACTGTTGCCACGGTCAACTCCCGGTAACAACGACCACGTGCATGCAGAAGCTGAGGCGCGCGGGGACGAAGTGCGTATTGATTCAGACAATAGACAAGTGTTTTATATGTACAATGAACATAATAGGTATGGAGAACAGCATACAGTAAGAGAACAAAAGGTTAACAGACCCCACAGGAGACACCAGGGGACAACGTTCTTCCGAAGTAGTGGTTCCAACAAGTCCTGCAAAAGGAAACAAGCATTAGCCAAAGGCCCAGTAAACCATGCACACGACTTACACAAACGATAACAAAAACGGCACCGAGAACACAGCAGCACGCCCAATTAGACAATTCAAAATCAACCTGTGTGCGCTTGCTGGTTTCGATCACACGTTACAATATCTTTAGGTTTGCGATGGCCTTGGTCCTAAGTCACCGAGTGGACCAATCAAAAGCAAGTGCACGTTTTCGGACGTTCAAGAATTCCGGCGGGCTTTCCAGTTATCAGAATATGGAGAAATCCGTTTCTGTTGCAAATAATGCGATTTTTCGAGAAAAAGTGCTTTTTCTTAACAACTTACAGGTTGTTCTGGCTCAAACCATCGAACAAGCATCCAATGAAAGAGAAGCGGGCCCTGTGGGACACATTTCTCCAGCTTCTAGAAAGGCTCATACTTGGCTCATTCCAGCCGCATTTCCCTCTGCCGGGTCACAGTCATTTCTTCCTAGGTTCTGTTCTTACCAAAAGCCACACCCAAATTTTCGGGGGTGCAAAACTGCAAACCACCCTCCAGTACTTCAATAAGTGAAGGCAGTCCACAAGTCATCAAACCTGAACAACCAGAAACGGAAAAAGCGTCCTAAAGAAACGCTCACATATGCTCACGCGGTGAAGAAACGGCCACAACCCTCCAAGAGGGCTCGGGAAACTCTGACGCCGTCTACACATTCCCCCTCGCTACTAGGACTGCTTTCTCAAGCTCTTCCTTGCGCCCTTCGGTCTCTTCTTGCACCCAGTCGAACGAGGAGGTAGCTCTCAGGTGCGTGTACACTGACTGTCGGAGTCTTTTAAACAAACTACCTGAAATCAGACAGTTGGTGCACGACACTTGTCCTCATATTCTTGCTTTAACGGAAACCTGGCTTTCCGCAGATATCAGCGATGACGATGGTTATCACAAATACGGTTTGAACTGCATGATCCTGGATGCTCACTGTATGGAACAGACTCCTCCCGTGGACGCATGGGAAGCTGTCCTGTATTTCTAAGCCAGACGCTGCCAACACCAACTGTCACTGGGGAATTTACCCCCTAGAGAATTGTGACGGACTCTGGTTTAAACTCCAGCCTCGTAGTCGTGACATGCTCTTCGTCGGTAGTATTTATCGATCGCCGTCGTGCGGCACATCTGATGATGAGGCCATTCTTGCCGATCTAGACTATCTCTCGTGTACGCAGTGCTCCTCTCATCTTCTCATCATGGGTGACTTTAACGCACCCCAACTTCACTATGTAGCTGCTCCTCATGGAGAATCTGACTACGGATTTTCGAAATCTCTAGCAATGTTGATCCATTAAAAAGCATGGACACAACATGTCGAGCTACCTACACGGTACCGTCCAGGACAGACACCCTCTTTGTTTGATCTTATTATTACAAATGAGGCTCATTTGGTAGATAGAGTGGTCATCAACTCACCGCTGGGAAATAGTGACCACATGTTACTTGCTTTCGATTTTATCTGTTACTGGTTCCAAAATGCCGTAACAAAGACTACATTCAGAAACTTCCAAAAAGCTAACTTCGGCGCACTGAAGACATTCTTAAGTACACTCAAACTCGCGTCCAATTCAGTGAACACCAACTATCTTTCTTTTAAAGATGCCGTTCACAAAGCTGATGAGGCATTTGTTCCTCGTAAACTGTGCAAGTCCCTATCTCGCTCACCGCTTCCGCAAAACATACGTCGTCTTTTTTATTTACGTTCCCGTCTATTGTCTAAGCAGAAACTAACGGGCAAGCTGGAGGGTCTAAAGGCCTTTCGCTCTGTATGAAACAGGTGCAGGCGGGAAATCCGTCAACATACCAAACAGGTACAGACGAGAATCCTACTGGTAGCTCGGGAGAATAAAATATTTCTCTTCAAGTACATGCGTCGCCAGAGAAAAACGAAGCCCTCAGCGCTTTACCTGCGGCTTCCCGACGGGGAAACCTCCTCCAACCCTCAGATGGTTGCTGATATTTTCGGAGAATACTATTCAGCAGTCTACAATACGGTTCCGGCATGCTGGCATCCGATTCTTCTGAGGAGAAATGTCCAATGCCCACTCCTAACAGCCGAATTATCTGTGCTCGACGTTCAGGATCTCTTGCTTAAGATTAACCCTTATAGTGCAATGGGATCAGACGGGATCCATCATCGGATCCTGAAAGAAGCGGCCCTTGGTTTGGCGGTGCACCTCCACATTCTGTTTAAACAGACACTTCGGACCAGCGCTCTTCCGGAGGCATGGAAAGAGGCAATTGTCACACCTATATTTAAGGCAGGGGATCGTCATTCTCTTGCGAGTTATCGGCCGATCAGCCCCACCAGCATCCCATGCAAGGTAGTGGAGCGCCTGGTAAAACGCGCTATCCTCAAGCATTTCTCCTCGCATAATCTTTTCTCTTCTATCCAGTATGACTTTCTTCCCGACCGGTCATGCATAACCAATATGCTTATCTTCATGGATAACCTGAGAGACGCCAAAGGCAATGGCCATATCTCGGATGCCATCTTTTTCGACTTTGCTAAGGCATTCGATCGTGTCCCACACGGTCCTATTTCACATAATCTAGAAACCTATGGGACCCGAGGAGAGGTTCTTCTCTGGATTGCATCCTCTCTTGATAACAGAATTTTTAGGGTAAAAACCGTATCGGAACTTTCTTTTCCTTCTCCGATCTCCGCTGGAGTTCCTCAAAGATCAGTGCTCGGTCAGTTGTTGTTTCTAACATACATCAATGACCTTCCCTACCTTATTTCTAGCAATACTCTCCTTTATGCTGATGATTTAAAAACCTGGAATGCTTCTGATCCCAGTACACTGCAGAGTGACCGACTGTATCAAAGGCTGGTCAGAAGACTGGAGTCTCCCACTAAACACACATGTCGCTTGGAGGAGACCCAGAGAACCTATTCGTGATAAATGGTGCACAAAGTGTAACGGATATCACGAAAGCTGATCTCAAAAAGGACCTAGAGATTTGGCTGTCGACTAGTTTATCCTTTTCTTATCACCACCAGATGGCCGCCAAAAAGGGATCTGGGACTCTTGGGATGATAAAAAGAGCCTTTCCCCGAATAGACAGGTATGCTTTTCAATCGCTCTACAGAGTCTATATAAGACCACTGCTTGAGCACGCTGATCAGGTCGTATACACCGGCTTGAAGCAGGACATACTCGCCATCGAGCGTGTCCAGCGAGTAGCCACTAAAATGGTCGCTGGCTCGCGGCATTTCTCTCGCCAGTCTCGTCTTGAAATTCTTGATCTTTATCAACTTGAATTTCGAAGACTTTGCGGTGACTTAACCCTCACGCACTTTTTCTTCAGCACAGGACTGGTGCACCAGTTCTTTACAACAGCAGTTGTTCACAGTCGAATGGGTCACGACAAGAAGCTCTATAAGCTTCGACCCCGGACATTCCTTAGGCAACAGTTCCTCTCTTATAGGGTTATCAACCACTGGAACGACCTTCCATTGGAGGTTGTTAGCTCTACTTCTAGCGACCGCTTCAAAGTGTCATTGGATTCTCACTTACTCAAGAAGTTGTTAGATCAGTATTTTATTATGCTTTACTAGATTAGTATTTGATTTTGTTCTCGGTATTCCCCGTAACCCCCAAGAGCGGTGCTACATCCTGTTTTAAATGACAGAACACCGCTGACATCGAAACGGACGGACTGACTGGATCCGGGTGACTTGGGCCTCCAACCACTAACCTGTGAACAAATCGCTGAAAAGGAGATGATGCCTCACACCTGGCATACAGATGCTGTCTAGATCAATGCATTGCAGCCGTACGCGCCGACCGCAGGGCTCACGAAGTATCACTTGCGAGATCTATCGCCGATTGTCCTAACAAATTCTTTGGGCACATGGCCTCCTTGGCCAGATCGAAGGTTGCCATATCCTCTCTCATGGGACCTTCAGGACTCTCTACCTCTAACTATGAGACAGCTGAGATATTACGTGCTCAGTATGCATCCGTCTTCAGCAACTCCGCTGAGACGGCACCATGTACCACGGTTTTCCGTCCTGATCTTTCTTCGGGTTCATCCCCTTACTTTACCCCGGCTAATGAACGCGCCAAGTTACTGTTGCTTCGCGTTGATAAGTCCCCGGGGCTTGACAAGGTACACCCACAAATGCTGGAAAAATGCGCAGGTAAGATATGGGAACCGTTTGCTCATTTGTTCCAGCACTCATATTGTACTGGTTGTATTCCAGCCACTTGGAAGCACGACGTCGTCTCTCCCATCTACAAGGGTGGGGATCGAACGAACGCCAGTAAATTCAGACCGATTGCTCTACTACCAGCCAAGTCAAAAGTGATGGAGTTCATAGTAGATGATTTCGTAAGAAACTATTTAAATACTCACTCACTGTTGGCGCCGGAGCAGCACGGCTTCAGAAACAGTCACTTATGCACGACCAACCTACTGATTGCCACTGACTCGTGGACAAAAGCTGCCGAAGAACGCCTCCCGGTTGATGCTTTGTTTTTAGACTTCGCGAAAGCGTTCGATAAAGTTGATCACAGTATACTACTGGGCAAATTGGATGATATGTGCTTATCCAGTGAGGTTTGTTTCCGGCTCAAACACTACCTATCTTGTCAGACACACACAGTTAGAGTTAATGGTGAGTTATCCAGGCCGTTCAACGCTAAAACTGGTGTACCACAAGGCCCCATAATGGGTCCCTTATTATTCTTAGTCTATGGTAACGATCTCCAAACGTGAGTAATTCCCCCGTTGTGATGTATGCTGACGATACGAAACTGTGGCGTCTTACACGACGTTGAAGACGCGGAAGACTTTCAAAGATACCTAGATGCCCTGCATCTATGGTCCGTGTTAAATCGACTGTCCTTCAACACGTCCAAGTCAAAGACTACGCACGTTCGTCATCACAGCACTAGAACACGTCGCATTGGTGGTGCTACCTTAGCCACTGTCCACCAGGAGAGCGACCTAAGTACCGTCGTGACATCAGATCTCTCCCCTAGTACTAACACTATGCTGTTGGTAAAGAAAACTAGCAGGAGGTTAGCTATGCTTAGTAGGATTCTCACGTATCTACAGTACATTGGTAAGGCCACTGCTGGAAGTCAACATTCAGGCATGTGCGCCTTATTGGGAGAAAAACGTCACTGCTCTAGAGGCAGTCCAGGGACGGACCACTAAGCTGGTTGAGGGTCTATTTTTCTTGTCGTATGAAGACCGTCTCTCGAAGCTGGAACATTTCCCTCTAGCCTACAGGCGTTTGAGTGGTGATCTCATATTAACATACAAAATCTTATGCTCTCCGGGTCACCCCAACAAATATCTTTTTACACTGGCCGGTACAGTGAGTCTCAGGAGCCATAAGTACAAGCTCCCTATACCACGTAGTACCCTTTTATGCAGACGATATAGTTTTGCTGTCCGAGTCTGTTCGACATGGAACGCACTTCCTGCGACGCTTGTCATAGCAACGTCAGTCGATGCATTCAAAAGGCAACTAAATGACTGGATTACCCCAAGATGGCCGTTGGTAGTCGGGCACGTATAGCCCCATGCACCTTCATTGTTGTCGTTTCCTTCTTCTCTCGTCTTTTCCCATTTCCCCATACCTTCTCCGCATAGTTTTCCTTTTCCACTGTTATACAACAAAACGGTGCAACCTCCCTAGGTGACCGACTGCTGCTAGCTGCTTCAACACTCAACACACCTCACATACTCTCACCATTTCAGCAGTTCGCGTGATCGGTGCGGACGGACAACAACCAAACCAAGATAGAATGTGTTGTGGAACCACAAACTCTGTACCACTGAATCTTACGGGAATATCTCGAGGCGGGGATAATACACAAGCTTTATAACTCCAACTCCGAAAGAAACCAGTGAAACTAGTTAATTTGCTCTGATTTTCATACCGTTTTGCAATATCGTTGCGTTCGTTCGTAATAGAAATACTGCTCGCAATCTTTGCGTTGTTCTTGTCTTTTCTCCATCAGGTGGGGTCGTAACATATGTAGATTTAACAAAGATTCCACATCAACTCCGGCAGTTCCCTTAAGAAGTTTGAGAGTCTCCGTCAGGTATTTTCTAACCCTACTTTGCACAAGAGAAATAGGATAAGGTTTTCTTACTTTGTCTTCGTACGAGTTATCCTACCTTCCCTCTAGTAGCCTGTTGGGAAAAGGCACTTCTTCCCAAAAATTCGCATTATTTGCAGGGCAAATGGATTTCTTCATTTTCTGATAACCGGAAAGCCCGCCGGAATTCTGGAACGTCGAGGAAGTTACGCTCGCTTCTGATTGGTCCATTCGGCGACCTAGGACCAAGGTCAACACAAACCTATAAATACAGTTGTTGTAAATCACCATTTTGCCTTCGGGCTGAGCAGTAAATAAAGCTTGTTTGAGGGCCGTATTTTTTCCTTACTTGTTGGGGGGTTCTAAGTTGCAAGGGTTGGGTCCCGATATTTGCGCTTTGATTTTCGTTCTGCTTTGCAATATCAGTGCGCTCGCTCGTGATAGAGATACTCCTCGTGGTCTTGTGTTTGTTCTTGCCTTTCTCTATCAGGTGGGGTCGTAACATAGCCTTGTGAAATACTTCTAAGCTTTCCTCAGCACTCTCATCTACTTTGCCATGTGCACGATCCAAGCTCACGCACAATTTCCAGACGTGGCCCAACATACGTCTTATAAAGAGACAGCAGCATCCCCGGCCTCTTTAACGCGAAAGTTTTTGTTAACATATGCAGCGTTCTATTTATCGAGCCGCCGGTGAGCACTGCTTGGTGACTGTGAGGTTTTTCACTATGGGTTCTCCGGAACCCTTGGCTGTCCCTATCATTCTCGGCTCCCTCTGCTCACCATCCTTACCAAGTAACTTGGTCAACTCTGGCTTCTGCCCAGCAAACAGCTGATCGCAAAAGTCTACATTCAAAGATAGCTGCCATCAACCTGACAACCTCTGAACAGTATTCAGATCCTCCTGCGTGGGCAGGTTGTCGGAATTTCCTACAGGCTCCACACTATTAACAAGAATGTAGCAGGAACATTTCAGGATTTTAGTGAGATCATTAGTGAACACTAAAAACAATAGTGATCCAAGCACTGATCCCTGAGGTACCTCACCCGCCGCCACACTCGTGGATCTTTCCCCTGCTATCTCTAAATGGAAGGTTCAATTTCTGTATCCTTTTTGTGTCCATCCTAGCAGCCTTGAAGAAGGACCGAAGGTTTCTAATTTGGGGAGCCAGCAGTTGATGTTCCCCCGAGTCTAATACCTTTCTGAAATCCAAGTAGCAAACATCAACTTCCTCTCCCTAACCGACCTCTCCATAATTTCATGGAGGAAGCAAACCGGGTCAGTGAGACAATTGTCCTAAGACCCATGCCTCACGCACCCATGTTGGCCTGCGAAGAGAGACCTATTTTGAGTAAGGTGCCTCGCAGTCCTATTCTTAATGGTTCTTTCTAGCAGCTCCAAGACAACCGATGTGAAACTTACTGGTCGGTAGTTTCCCACTTATATAAGGATGCAACCTGTACCTTCCTCAAGTCATCTGGGACGATGGCCTCCTGAAGAGTGAGGTTAAACTGCTGGGATGTCTCAGTATACTTGCGTGGATACAGTCTGGCCTCACCGCCGTATCCACATCTAGTCTATCCAATGTACTCTCTACTTCTTTCTCTCCTATTTCAACGTCCTCTATCACGGGTCCTCTTGCAGTCACTCTGTTGAGTTCAGATGCAGTAGGTCCAAAGTCCAGAATGTGTGCCGCCTCAAAAACCGGCAACATTGACCGCAGTATCAACAGTGCTACTCTTCTAATGGACCGTTTGGCCTGGACATGGCCAAAGATGGCCTTAGGGATCTTGGGATTGTTCTCTTCTGCATTCATTACAAACTGTCCTACATCCATGTTGTATTTCGGAATACTTTCTAGCTGCCTAATATTGGCAAAGTTTATGTACTCCCACAGACTGTTTGTACGGAGCTCAAGCTTCCATTTAGCCCCTGTGCGCCTTTTCCATCACAAAACCTTCCCCTTATGCCGACTACGTCTCAATGGGGCATGTTCGTCAGTTAATTGCATAAGGTTATCTTTAATTATAGTCCGAGCTTTGTTGACATCGTGGGCACCGTGAAACTCCACCCAACTCTACTGCTTCGCATCCAAACATAGTTGCTGAATATTTCTGTCGTCAAGGGATCTACGACATTTGACAATGAGTTTGGTGCAAACACAGTTAAACCGTAGACGTATGACCCTATAGTCATTCTAACCCAAGGTTATTTCGACGTTAAAGTCCAAAATATCGTTAGGGTTTCTTGTTATAACGAGACCTTAAACAACAACATTCTGGCCACCCCTCTCACTAGTAACCTCATTATCACGTTGAACGAATGCGTTCTCGTTTAGGAGTTCTAACAGTGCCTCACCAACTGTACTGCTGGAAGCATGCATCAACCTCCAATTCACCTCGGAGACATTAAAATCTGCTATAAGGAGTTAGTGTGACATGCTTGTTTGCCTCCTAATAATACTGGAAAGTTGCTCATCCTCCTGTCGAGTAGACTATAAGCTTCCGAATGCTCACAGAAGTAACAACTTTGCTTTGCCGACTGTAATGAAACAGCTTAACGATCAACTATTTTTTACATTCAATTCTGCTCCTTAGCGCTGGCCATAATACTGCATCTTTAACAACAGAACACCTCTTCTCATTCTACCATCTTTTCTATCTACCCTGTAGATCAAATATCCAAGGGAGCGAATATTATCCACGACTATGTCTACCCGTAACCAAGTCCTAGTAACCGCAACCACATCTACTATTTCCCTTGAGAGTTCACTTCATCTACTTCCCCAGGCTACTAGCATTGTTTTGCAAGATTCTCAGGGACTTCTCACAACCACCTATGGTTTCACCTTCGTTGAATCGAGGGCAGCTCATGGCACACACATTATACCTGGACACCCCCCATTATTTTGCAGCAGGGCCTCTGCTCCTTATTGGCTACAGGCTGAACGATCCATACTGTGTGCATTGGAAAGCTTGTACAGTGAGAGTGAATCTTCCGCTTGTCTCCCCATTCTCTTGTTTCGTGGGTAGTCGTGTTAGCTGTCCTTCTGTTCCCAAATCTCTAATACACTGCTGTGCTCAATCCATAATTCATTACCACTGGGACGGCTAGTATTTTTACATCCTGCTGAGTCATCTAGTTTCATTGTAACTCGAACTTGAGTAGCCTTACGTACCTGTCCAGCCGCAGCCCGGAATCTGTCTCAGTGACTGGCGTGAGCGAAATCAGTTAACATGAGCCTGGGGCTGTATTTACTCGCTTGCCATCTACCCAACTTCATTACCCGCTTAATAAACACATGTTCCGGATTACTTACTCGCCTTTGGAGATTCATCCGGTGAGTTCGCATCGCTCTTCCCCTTGCTTTACCCCTTTTCATAATGGCCTCAGGGATACGTCTGATAACGGTATCTCCGTTTTTACCAGCAGTTAAATCTCCCTTAGTTTTAAGACCGAAAACGGCCTTGATCACAAGCTATTCTTGGTTATGGGTTTCAACTAATCTGTGTTCTTTAACTCCCACCCTCAAATACCCCTCTTTAACTAGCCCGTCTTATCTCCCAAGTTCCCTCCTTCCTGTTCATTCTCCAACCGACTTCCGGTTACTTGTTATTTTACCTTTCATTTTCCCTGTCCTTTTATTGTCTTCGTCTCTTACGACAGTCACCTTCCCAAAACTCACCCTACTGGTAGCAGGGACATCCAGTTCAAATTGAATCCTAAGAACAGTTTTATCATTTAACTCAATGACCAAAACTAGCGAGTGATTATGCTTCATAGCTGCCTCTTTCCTTCTCTTCCCTGGTCTACACCTGAGCTTTACGTGCTGCGTGTAATCGGTAAAACGTGAATATCTCCGTTATCTTTTAGTTAAGAAATAATTCGTAGCAATTAAAGTTGTTGAAAATTTGTGATATGTTGCAGAAATTAAAATCTTGAAAATCTGTTCCCTAGAGATTTCTTTGTTTCAGTCTTCCGAAGACGTAAACAAGAAATGTGCGGTTGCTTAATGGCATAGGGATTAATGACAAAATAACGCAAAGTCGCATTCTACGTTATTTCGGAAATATGAAGGTAAAATATAATGAAAATCTACGTCATACACGTGGAAACACATGTTTTTATTGAAATTTCGGCGTGATTAAGCAGGAAAGCATGATTATAATTTCGACAATCGAACTATTGTTGAAACATGAGTACTAAGCTTTTTATAATGCTACAAACGTGAGAGATGCCTATAACCTAATTCAACGTGGGACAATTCACCATGCTTCACCGCTCATTGGTACCACTGTTCCATGGAATCAGGATGTACGCTAGCGCGCTAGCGTACATTCCAGCTGGAATGGAAACAGAGTGAATTGCTGAAAGAATGATATTAAAGAACACTCCCAGCAATTTGCCGGGATGGTTCTTCAAGGCCGAACCGAGTTAAAAACGGCCATTTAGGCGCGAATAAAGATTTTTCAAATTTTTCATAAAATATTAAAACCGACATTGTGGGACAAATATACATATCTTATGGAGTATAATAAGAGCGTTGTAATGAGAAAAATCTGCTATACGTGAAAATGGCTCATATTTGCACTTTTGTTGCAAAAAATGTGTGGACATTTTTTTCGACAAAAGCCTCATGTTGGCTTTCCTCATCGATTGTACCTCCTGAAAATGCTTCTGTCGAAAGTTCCCTGGTAGAATACATAACCAAGTTGGCAGAAACGCTCAATTTCGCGTGGTTTTGTAGATATGATTGAATTTGTAATCCTCGACCACGTTACGTTTACATTGCATTGTACACAAAATATCACAGTAATTCCTAATTAAATCTATGCCGCCACGGTCGCTGTTTAATTATTCACCTGAATTATATGTTCAGCTTGATTTATAGTATTTCCAGTGGAAAAGGGTCTGCGTTTTTACCTGGTTGTTTCTACCTACGGTATAGTGTAAACATGGATAACACGTCCCACTCTATTTGCAACAACGTGCTTATTGTTTTGTTTATAGTTTATTGACTATTGTTGAATATACCTCGCCACATGTATGCGAGTCTGTGCTCATTTATATGACAGATAATGACCGAATTTGATATTCATTATTTATCCGACGAAAGCATTGATTCCCACTTCCACCAATTCAGCTACAACCCTCCTATCTTCGTATCATGGACGATTATGATTCTGATGACAGTTAGTGTATGGTTTCGCCGGCTACAGACTTC
>JTDE01003846.1:48574-72670 GCA_014338405.1 Paragonimus skrjabini miyazakii | reverse complement strand
CTTTTAATAATGTTCAACCTTCTTAGTAACATTTTCTTCCAGGATATTCCACGTCACTGTTGAGGAGAGCGGCGGCCCGAGCCACAGTACCTTTTGGTCAGGCTCATGGTTGCCATGATGTTGATGTTGACCTTTTCTGACCCACCGATTGGCTGTCCACTGCATCCCGTCATTTGTTTGATGTAAAACTCGGTTCCTGCTCCACTCATTTGGTGTTGTTGAGCCAGTATGAACCGCCTTTATCAACCACCCCCCGTGTTCCAACTGTTTTGCCCGACCTACTGATGAGTACTACCTGTTTTAAAAACGTCGTCGTCACCAAAGGGTAGTTCACAGACCTTTCATTACATAGACGGTATGAGATGACTTATTTGAAGGCGTTTTAAAAGATGAGCTTGATATATCACCTACCGTCAACTGTTTGAGGTTATTAACCAACCATACTCTTCTTTGTCTTAGCCTACAATGAAGCTTATATCTACCCTCAATCGGTTGTCAGAATTGCGAAAATTGCTTCGTATCCGACAGTTGCAAGCCTATATTGTACCGTCGGAGGACGAACATTTTAGCGAATACGTAGACCCGGCTGATAAAAGATGTGCTTTTATTTCTGGATTTACAGGATCCACATGCACAGCGGTTGTTACATATGATAAAGCAGCTCTTTGGACCGATGGACGCTATCACTTACAGGTAAGAACTGGTCGCCGACAACGTTGGCGTTCACATATACTGATTGTTTAAATGTTTTCATTGTCTTTCCCTTTTTTTCAATGTTTTTAACCACCCCCGGTTCACCAGTTCCATTGTTCCAGTGAATCGCTTACATAATTTATGGGCGCTCTGGTCAAATCGCATTCCCCTAACGCGTCTGTATAGAGCCGGGCATGCAGTTATCTGTCCGCTTACTGCTCTTGTTCATCAAACAGGAATGCACGGACATTTTCCAATTGAAAATTATTGGGACACTCATTTCGGCTATAACTGTTAACTATCGCCCTTATTTATAAACGGCAGCTTCATCTTATTCTCATTTAACTAGTCAATCATGCTGAGGTTTATATTCCATCCCAGTGCCGCCGTTAGAACGATTTCATTTCAACAGACAAATTGAACATCACTTGTATTCGACTGTGGTCTTCGCATTCTAACAGCCGTCTTAGCTGGCTTACTTTGAATGATAAAGGTGTAATTATAATTGACTGTTAATTTGCTTCTATCATTGATTTTGGTGAGCTTGATCCACTCTAAGTCCATCAACTGTCTAACAGCACTTCTTCTGTTTGTTTGATCATTCAGTCATATTCGTTGATACTCGTGGCGATACCGATTGGTGACTGTTAGGTCGCCGATTCATGTCCTAACCACTGAGCATTAATCACAAGCTCAAATGTGACTGAGCTTTAGCTTACGATAATCCATCCAGTCGTGCCTGATGTGTGGTTACTGACGCTATGGTCAACGCGGTTGCCTAATGTGAGTGCGGCCGGAGTACAGCTTACGCTTATGGCTGAGATGTGAACTGCTGACGAGCTCTAACGAGAGTGGAACTCGAGTCTACCGTTTCTTTTCGAAAGGGGATGCCTGAAACTTGGAATGCAAAAGCAGTGACCAGTCGTGAATGATGCTAAATTTATTACGCCTCTTTCCTCTAGTTAACGTTTGGCCACCCCTACCATTATCTTGAAATACGACTAAGGTCTATCTTAACTGAAACCGGGAATTACCATTTCCTATCTAACGTCCAAACCTTAGCTCATCGGTATATACACTATGTTGGCCAGTCGCTCAAGGTGTCAATTGGAGCGTAACTTAGCTCATAACAGTCATTGTTAGCTGTTCTTGTTAGTCAACATTGTAACAAGTGGTGAGGGCCTAACAACAGGCATTTTGACCGTACAAGTTCTCGCTGATACTCTCAGAGTAGATCCTTGAAAATTTATTACTTTTGGACATCGAGTATCTTACATGTTGGAACTGGTCCAAAAGATTAATACCCAGTCTGTGTCACTGTCGAAAACCGATCGACAATGAAAAGCAAGGACTCAGCGCGTTGACCCTTGTGTATTAGTATCGACCCTGGAAAATAGAGTACAGAGAAAAGCACTCAAGCTGGCGGGGCACAGAGCGAGTTGTCATTGTAGCCCCGGGACGGATATTACAAAATGAGGTAGCTTGACTAAAACAAAAGTAGGCAAAAAGCCAAGATCGTTAAAAATGTACAAGTGAATGCGACTATCAAAAATATTGTTTATTATAGTCGCTACATCTTCGATCATTTTTCAACTCGATTGTTATGTGCCATGTTGAGTTGCAAAGCTTAATTCACTATCCATGAATGATTATCAGACGTAGAGAAGAGCGAGTAATACTGATTCATATTACGTACTTAAGTGTAACTAGGCTGCGAGTGCAAAGAATTTAACACGCTGAATTGTGAGGGCTGAGTGTGTAACTGAGTAAGCTTTTGCTTATTTACTCGGTTCTATTATCTCAACCAGCCATTGAGCTAGGACATTATAGGACGAATGTTCAATAAATGAATAGCTTATATAGGAACGTAAACATGGACAAAATTTGAAAGGACGAGGTGCTCTGCCTTTATGGTTTCCTACGAAATTGATGATCATAACCAGGTTTCTACTTATAAATTTTCGGGAGATTCATACTAATCAGTTGGTGAGTGGCTGGACGGTTCAGTTGAATGACAGTTCTATAAGGAAGGCACAAAAGTGTTTAGTTACTCGTTATTTTTACGTGGTTTAGTTTATCCTGTGTTATGTAGGCTGCTCACTGACTGTACTTCAGTAACCGGATATTTGATTTTCTTCTCTTCATGTTTACCGACTGCCTTTGATAATATTCCGCATTATTAGCAAAGCAGTGTGGCGTTACCGACGTGGATCTTCATCACAATAGGCTCAACGATCTAGCCTTTGTTTTGTCACTTAGATTTTCTGTAAAACATTCTGTTCATATTCTTCACGAATGGTTCAGCGGAGTTGAAAACTTGACCAAGATATTATTCGTAGTTAGTACGATAGAATCTCCCCGGCATCGTTTGTCTACATCCACAGCAGGTTGCTCATGCCCCTCCCGTCTAGGAGTATTGCCGTTTTCGCTCTTTACTGTTCGCAAGCCACACTAGCGCCAAAATTGTTCCAGTTCCCTGGTGTTTGCGCACTCAAAAATAAAAATGCAGTATTGTAGAATTTATAATTGAAAATCCCCGTAGAAATCATGGTAAACAAAATTTCAGCGAGCAGACTGTTTTCTATAAATTCTCCTCTTTGGTTGGTAAAGTTAGACAAAATTAAGTGACGGGTAAGAATGTTATTGGTCAACAAAATAGTGGAGGGACAATGTGACTGGATAAATGATTAACACTACTGTGGTTAGGAACGCAAACGAAGTCGGTTCTAGGTTGTCACTGTTAATCCGGATTTGACAATGGGACGGGGATAAGTTGCTGATAGGAAAAACGTACACTCTTCGTCGCCATTCAAGGGTGACGCAGTGGCGGAGTTGATATCACGTCAGATGACTAGTGCTATTAGCACGATTTATTATGCCGCAATGTCTGCTGTCACTTTTCTCTGTAAACGGACGGTTCCACTAAATTGGAAAGATAACGTGCTTAATAATGTTGCCTCTTTTTTGATCTATTCACGTGACTGTTCCTGTAGATCAGCATACTTAGGTCGCACTACTGGGCGTTTATCTGACAGAATCCGTGAATATTGCCCCACTTGGCTTTACTCTGGGATAACAAGCGCATCAATTCTGATCCATTTCATCATCACGAAGAGATCATTTCATACCGTCTGTCGGGTCCCGGTCACCTTGTCGCGGAAGGTCAAATGCCGTATTCTGTCGATAACCAAGGCGGTCGTAATCTGACTACATCATCCGAATTTGAGTGTTCGTAAACAATTTTTTCCAACCCTGGAGCTTCCTTAGCCAACCGTAGCCACCCAACCTGTGAAGTTTATCCCCGTTCCTTTGTCCTACTCTGAGTAACATTGACAACTTAGGACCGACTTCGTTTGTGTTTAACCACAGCCAAGTAGCGTTAATCATTTATCCAATCACATTGTCCCTTCATTATTTTGTTGATCAATAACATTCTAAGTTGTCACTTTATTTAATTTTGCTGGCTAAAGAGGACAATTTATCGAAAACAGTCTGTTCACTGAAACATTAGAAATGATTTGCCTTTCGGTTCAACCTCACTAATATGGTCGAAAAACCCATCGGTGTCGTAGTGTTCAACAGCCGTGGCGTTTATTCATGCTCACTGTTTGCTTCCAATCAATATTCCCATGCTCTTCAATTAGATTTCGACAGGATCTCATTTCACGTATGTTACGGGACTAGTAGATTGTCGTTCGGTTTCACGTCTAAATCACAGCTTAATAAACTTTTGTTTTACTGTTGTAGGCTGTCATGGAATTGGAAGACGGTTGGACCCTAATGAGGAAAGGCTTTCCCGACGTACCCACCGAAATCGCATGGCTAGTAAGAAATACGACATCCGGTGCTCGCATTGGCTACGATCCTAAGCAGATGCCTTTTGCAAGGTTAAAGGCATATCAGAGCGAGTTGATTGAAGCAGAATTAACATCAGCTTCTGACCGCGTAGATGAAACTGCAACCAATATTGGTAACAGGCAACTTGTAAGCGTTGATGGTTCAAATTTGGTCGATCTAGTTTGGGATAAAATGGCCAACCTTAATACCGAAGGGTGCGAGCGACCAGTAAGACTGATGAATCCTATATACAGTGTTTCCTTATCATTTGCGGGTCAAACATGGCAAGCCAAAGTTGAGCTGATCCAGCAAAAGATGCGACTCAGATGTGCTTCTGTTCTCGTCGTCTCAGCGTTAGATGAAGTCGCTTGGTTGCTGAATTTACGTGGGAGTGATATCCAATACAATCCGGTTTTTTTTGCCTACCTTATTATCACCCTGGATGAGGTTCACTTGTTTTTGAACGGTGGCTCGGTTGCTGTTTCCCAGAATGTACTTAAAGCTCAGTTCAACAGTCAGAAAATTGACGTAAGTCACAATTCACACTGTGTATATCTATGTTGCTTTAGCTGTGCAATATGCTTACACGGCATAGTTGAAGCGGAAACCCGGCTTTGCCGGTTTTTCAACCTAAGACTGATCTAAGTGTATCTAAAAGTATCTTCAGATTCCGGCGTTCGGCCGAGGATTTTGAGGCTCTGGCATTTTTAATAAAAATAACCTTACTTTTGTTTGCGAATTGGATTACAACACAATTCTGATTCCCTCATCACTCACCAACACAAAATGTTGAAATTCCGTGGCTACAGCACGCCATTTTAAATATTGAATTTTTAACGCCAGTTACCTTATGTCCGCACGCCTGCAACTGTAGTAATTTCGCACAGCATGTCGTTGAATTAATTACCGTTCTGGAGGTCACAAAGAGTTGTTCATTGTGATCTCGGGCGTTAATTGTTTTCTAAAGCCAATACAACTGGTAAAAGTTCATGCCTTCAATTTTCACACTGTCCGTCAGGTTGGTCAGCAAGCTACTCCGGCGAGTACTGCCTCACATCTGGGCTTGATGTGTGCTGGGTATTGGAGACGTGAGTCTACGATCGTAGCATGGTTATTCACTTGAGCTCATCTCTAGATAACTGTCAATCCAAGCGCTTTTCTCTTAGGGTCTTCGGTGACGCCGAATCTGAATCTCTTGGTCAAGCTGGAGTGAGAATCGCACCCATTTCCAGAGCAGAGCAATGCTTGTTCGATGGAATCCCAGTAATCAGTCGATTAAAACTTGTCCATGCAAATCAGAAAAGCGTTGTATATTCATTAAATCGGCGTACGTTCCAACGTATACTTGTTCGGATGCTATCAAAGATGCTTTCTACGTCGCCCTTCTAGAGTAGACCAAACACCCTGACATCATCATAGTAGCGGGCGATTTTAATGTTCAGTTTGGTCGTCTTTCTACGGACAAGAAGCGGCTGGGAGGTATGTTTGGTGGTCGAGCACAACGCACTGACAATACCGAAAGACTGCTGCGGCTGTGCACATCTCACAGTCTCCATGTTTCGAGCACCGCATTCCAACACAGGAGAAAGTACTGCGTTACGCGGAGACTTCCGTGTACTTCTCAGCCATTGACGCAGCTCGATCATACAGCAGTCAGTTACAGGTGACGCCACTCTGTTATGGACTGTTGTGCATTTTGGGACGACCATTTGGACTCAGACCATGCTGTTGTGCGTGCCCGTTTTGTTGTCATTTGCTCTAGAGGACATACGCTCGTAAATGCTAGGTACTGAACTGGCATTCAAGCGATGAGAGTGTGAAGAACGCTTTCTGGTAAGCGTTGACGAACAGGTTGCCCGGCTCGAATCAGGTGAGGGATCTTAAGGAACACTTGGAACAGATCGCTGCAGCTATGGACGCAAGCTGTGAAGAGGTATGTTGCGAAGGTGCTGTTCATTTGAGACAGAACTGGATGTCTGCCACGTCGATAAGCATCCTATGTAAGCGTCTCTTGACTCCATTTGGCTCTGAGTATGATGACTATCGCCGAGAACTTAAAAGTAAGCTGACTAGAACCTTGCGTAAAGACCGTGAGCATTATTTGATCGAGTAGTTGAGAGATGAAAACAGCCTTTATATCTGGAAATAGCAGAAAGCTTTTTTCCTCGACCCATGGTCGTACTGGCCGTCGAATCGGTGTAAGTGAGACCATCTGTGAAAAAGATGGTTCACTTTCACTAGCCAATCCCACCGACTTGACAGATAGGTTGAACATTTTGAGGAACACTTCAGCTGGCTTCACCCAGACATTGTCGACGACGGGACCTGAATAGTCAGTTATTGAATTTCAGACGGCCCCCAGTCGGAAGCAGAACTGGTCCTAGAGCTCGAGTTATTAAAGCATGATAAGGCTCCGGGACCAGACCTTCTCTCTCTTTCTTTTCAGGGATGGTTGGGAGAGGTTGGTATCAGAATTGACAAAACTTCTTCAGAAGGTTCGTGGAACTGGAGAAGTACATCGCAATTGGTGCTTATGAACAGTAATTCCCGTTTTCAAAAAAAGGAACCGAATTCTTTGCGACATCCACAGAGGTACTAGTCGGGTGTCTCTTTCATCCAAGTTACTCACTGGTCTGATGTTACGGTGGCTGGCTAAGCTCGGAGGGAGTCAGAAATGCGAAGAACGGACAGGATTCCTGCCCCATAGAGAGTTCCTCGACTGAATTTTTACCCTGCAGCCGGTGTTGGGGTGTTGGCAGTCATTGTCAGCTGACGGTAGTGATAGTTTTATACCGAAAGACTGCGTTCGATTCGGTCGGTTAGGTTAACATTTTCTGGAAGTTTCTTCGCAAAACAGTTCCAGAGAAATAGTTAAGATCCTTGTGTGCTAACTTTTCACAGAGTGAGAGTTTATAAACAACGATCTCTAGTTCACATTACTTCTGGTGGTGTTCATCGGAGTTGTCTGATCTCTCCCCTCTTGTTTACTTTAGTGATTTACCGCACTTTGGAGAGTGCGTCTAGGTAATCCAGTGAGCTTGATGTTGAGTTTGTTCACCACACTATGTTGAAGAACACGGAGTATGTGGATGACATTGTCGTGCTGACCCCCTCCGTCGAGAGGACGCATACCATAATGAACAAATTCGTTGACCAGGCTGATTTGTGTGAAGCACACTTCGTAGTTTCAGCGTGCTAAGTAATACTTCAAGACTGAAACATTCCCACCCTTACGTTTTTTATTGCGAGCAGTCCATTTGATTCTGAATCGTTTCGCATACCTGGATAACGCTATCTCGTCAGGTTGTAATATTGGTGATGATACATCGACGAAAATAGGAAAGACACGTGTTACTTTCGCCCACCTATGGCACCCAAATAATGTCCGGTTTTTGCTGAAGGAAAGAGTGTATAGTGCTTGTGTACGTTCTTTTTCTGCTCTGGTTCGGAAACCTAGTCTCTTCGTGACGAACATATCAACGGACTTGCTGTGTTTCACCACATTTATCTCCGCGATTTAGCCCACGTAAGGTGGGATGGTCACATGAGTAGCGCCGCCGTTCGCCTGCGCATATTTTGAAACTCCAAGGATACGCGATCACTTGGTTATCTAATCATGTTGCACTGTACGCAATGGTTGAGTCACGTACTCCCTGTACCATATAAGCGTTTACCACTCTGGATATTATTTCCCCCTACCACGATCACTTAGGTGGAATTCTGGGATGCTTAGCCGACGGCGTTGTCTCAAACTATAAAGACCGACTATTCCGCTGAGCAAAGTGGATTGGTGTTGTCTGTTCAGTCCATCTTTGTGATCACTCAAATCGCTGGTTGGAGATACTCCTCAAAATGGTAATGTATCACAGCCAGCGACGTGCCAGCATCTGTAACACCTTATTTTCATTTTTCTATCCATTGTTCCACGTGGCTGTTCTGGTGGGCAATCGCTCGAGCCACAGCACCTTCTAGTCTGGTTCCTAAAGGTTGTGAGTGAATGAATGAAAAGAAAATCGCAGTGCACTTTGGACCCTCCTTCAACTGTTTCTCAAGACTGGAGCTTCAGACAAATAAAGAAGAAAGCTATTGCCTTCATCTTTTCAGTGAGCAAGAGGGCACCGACGCTGTATAACCACGTGGGCAGGGTACAAACTGTTAGCCAAATACGAAGCACGCGGCACAAATAAACTTGAGTGCACAAGCGGTAATTAAAAGTGTCGGTCAGCGAATAGAATATTGGGTCAGAGACCATCTTTGGGTGCGCGAATTCTTACTCAAACAATGGTTGCCTGTGTGCCCCCATACACTGGGTACGCGGATAATGTAAAAAAGAAATTAACGCATTTGATCGAAAGGTGTCTTACCGACCACCGTTTTCGCTGGACCACTACCGGTATGACGCGCCTGTTTCTTCCTGGAGAACGAGATGTCTTATCCTGCAGAGACACAATTACCCTCAGCCTTTAGACGGAGAGTCCGCAATTACTGGACTAATCAGCGTGTTAAATGTATAATAACTCACGAAAATCTAACTTGGAAGTAGTTGGTAGGAACACAACTAGTGATTTCGCAGGGCCCGTTCTGTTTTGAACGTTGTTGGTACAACTGTCTATTGACAGTAAACATTGTGAGATGTTTCACATTTTTCACATTAAGCAATGTAAAATACCCGCATGTAACCATTACTAGGCTCTTACAGAATATCCGGGAGATGCCTTTACATTTCAGCAAATCACGACTGTGCGAAATCCTAGAACCATCGTTGGATGTTGTGTGTGGTTTTCCAATAAATGTTAACCTCGACGGCAACACTGATAACCCCATAATATGTGCACGCTAGGTCGCCACAACTCTGTGTGTATGGTTTATAGAGAATATCTTTAGGCAGGATACCCATATCATGTCGAAAGTGCTGCAATGTTGCAGGAATCATGGAGCATGGGTTCACTTCTTTCTCATGGCTGTGCCTCACACAGTATGTGGATCGGCACGATGCAATGCTACTGCAATAGGTAGCCTGTTCAGACAGGCGATTATTCTAGCATTGACGTATCTCAGCACGGCGGTAAGAAATGGTCAGAGTCCAGATTGATCACGGACAACACGAGAGATCGAACGAGGCATCAGTCATTGTAATCGGTCCAACGGGCAGTAAACGATACGCTAAAATCCCCGACTGATGACGTTAACCAAACGAACGGAACCAGACAAGAGTGCGTACAACGTTTAACTGGAAACCTCGCTGCATTGTGGACTGGAATTCTGATTCATAAACGCGAGCGCACGAGTGGCGAATTGAACAACAACGATCCTGCTTTAGTGAACGGCTTTCCGATACACTAGTGCCCGTTTGTCGATATTTAAAAAGACATCTGGGTGTTCTGGGGTACGTGAAGGTGTGAAACATGCGTGTTAGCCGGTGCGAGTTGTTATAACACACAATTGTCCTACCGTCGTCAACAGTTGAAACGTGCAAACATGACCCACTTTGGAAGGACGGGTGTTGCGCCCTGGTAGTCGAAAGCACTGTTGCGCATAGTAATGTAATCGAGCATAAACCGCGGTATGTTAAAATCAAGATCAAATACCAAGCGCTAAAATGTGCCCCGGTTGAGAAGTCTGCACTACACATTATCGTGGGCACATTATGTGCGCAGATACAAGCGTTGCCAAAAACACTACGGAAAGGTATGCACTACCGTGGCGTAACTTGGTATGCGGCCTACGAGCGCGTAAACAGACAACAGAGTAACGGTTAGTGAAACGATAGATAACGGAACAACGGACTACAAAATATGCACGACCAATACGTATCTTCCCGGCCAACCCAACCACCCAATGCTAACGAATGAACATAGAGAAAAGGCAGGCCTCCGGACAGAGCCACTTTATGTCACTCATTCCGAAGACTACACGGTCACAAACTCGACCACATTTAAAGAGTTTGTGACCAATCAAGAAACATGGTCAGAAAGTGGACCGGACAAAGACTCACAATTAAAGGACGTGCGTGTAGGTGAGGTGTCAGAAATTGTCACAAAAGTTGAGAACGCACGTGAAGAGTGAAGTGGCACATGGCCGTGCTGACTATGAAGGTCACTTCAAACAGTAATGAGTTAAGCCATTGCGAAGGCAAGTAAAACAATATTTTCGGGGAATTGGGTTCCTCCACGACATACTGCCGGGTTGTAACAAGAGCGAAACCTGAGTGTAGTATCTTTTTCTGAAGGGGACCGACTGGGAAGTCTCTGGGAATACGACCAATTGTAGATGATGTTTAAATTATGGTAAAACCACAATTCCCCACCACTCATCAGTAGTTGAATTATCAAGCGTGCACAAGATAATGATGGGGTTAGCCGATCAGCTTCAACAAGTTTTTACTAGGACTAAGAGAATACTAGCAGCATTTTCGACTATGTGGTAATAACATATTCTCAAGAAATGTGTTGAGCACAATGCTCAACAACAGCTTCATCGTACTAACCCGATTACTACACTGTTCTAACGTGTGTTTGTATAAATGGTGTGAAAGGGAGTACAAAGAGCTGAGTATATTGTTGTGAATGAATGTTGACCTTTGTTCGTAAAATGATCATTTAATCACAGCTCATCTGCTTAGTACCTCCTTCGTGCTCGTGTGCTGGACTGTCAATTGTCTGTTTGCTTGCATGCGTGACAGACTGGCTGTGGCATGCAGAGGATGAATGGGTTCTCGATCCAATTATTCCTTATCCATAAACATTTTCATCTGTTATCTTCTTTCTCACTGTTTCCATGCTGCTGAACTTGACAATCCTAACTCGAATTTCTTCCCCATATTTCTGCACCTTCAAAATTGTTTGCTGCACTTCCAGTTTCTCTTCATTAACCACCCATTGAACACGCCCTTTCCCGTTGAGTTGGTCAACACAGTAAACACTTCCAAATCTTACCGTCTCCATGAACGATCTTTCCTCTTCTCATGGTTGTCTTCTTTCTCTTTTATTTTATACGATCTTAGCCAATATGCAGACATCGCACAGTTGCCTGATTTTCTATTCCTGAGTTGAGCACATACCCTTACATCACATTAGTTGCGAATTCCCAAGGTATGGTTGATTTTCTACTGAGCAGATGCAGTGTTTTAAAACACTGACTTTCCATTATCCATTTAGTCCGATCATATCACAATACGTAAACAATTCGACCGATGGAGCCGATTTCTTCGAGCTCATTACAGTCAGCAGGTCGTTTTTAGGTGTTGCAATGTGTTGTAAACCCTCCTAAACGGTACACTGGTTCGATCTCGGTATAGTGGTACGCTCGATAAAATCGGATTCTCGTCCCGGTAATAATTCACACGAAAATCTCGGTCCCGAGTAGTACCGCGACTGTTCCCGTAATCACTCCCATGGCAAGCCAAAAGACGCGTTCAAAATAGGAAGCTTTGTTCCGCTACAAAACGTGTGCAGGCTAGGACGACAAGTACAAGTTATTTATAGGGCACGTCATGAACACACATCCCCCCATCATGGAAACAGTTAGGACCACACATGTGTATAGCGGTATAAAAAAAGTCTCAACCGATTTTGAACAGTTCTGCTGGTTCGGACTGAGTCGAGTGATTTTTTTCCTTCCTTGTCACGACGGCGGCGCCCTTGGGCCGGTCACATGGTGGGGCGCCCTAACACAATGGATAATCACTTAAGGGCGTTCCTGACCACAATCTGATGCAAGCACCTATCTGTTCTGCTCATGTTGACGTTATTGTAGCTGCAGTTGGACTGGTATATCACGTGAGAGACCGATTGATCGGTTGAGTGTGTATTACCGCTACTGAGAGCCAAACTCCTATTGCTCAACAGAATGCGCAGTTTAGCAGCGGGATAAATGCGTTGCAATGTAGACGTCAGTTCGTGACTCGCTTTTCATCAGATGATCACCCTTAAATTGGACTAGCAGAAATGTACTCCTCCTCACTGCGGCTTGTCACCTTTGGTTCTTCCTCCTTACTGTGGATATTCACGAATTTTTCCAAGTAATCATTATCCACCGGCGTTTTTCTGATAAGCCCTTTTTCATCCTCGGGTCGATCTGCTGTGCATATGATTCTGACTCTGTGAATAATGTTCTCACTAATCCCGGTTTGTAAGCAACAGGTGCGAAGCCAGGGAACTGCATATACCCACTTCATGTTGGCTTAAGATAAACCGATCGTTGCAGCGTTGCACCGCGATCTCTGGTGATAAAAATGTCTTGGAATGGCGAACACTTATTGACTCAAATCTCAAGGTTTAAATAGACGGAGTTCAAATCGTTACAAATGAACTGAAAGAACATTCGTCAGTAAATATTAGAATGCCATCCACGCAACCTTTGTAGGGCAAGACTCTCGAAATCCTTCCGTGATATCGCCTTCTAAACATTTCCAATGAGATACCCATAGCTACACCGTCAATTTGTTTGTAACTTTTGCCTTCAACTTCAAGCTGCGTTTTCCGTACGAACGAAATTGTGGTCCTTAAAACAATCTAATAAACCTAGTACAGCTCGACGAACTCAGCCTCATTGATCGCCAAACATCATCATCTGGTTGACCCGATCAATTCATTTAAGATATTGTTACGTATTCGTAACCCTGAAGTGGCACCTGTTTGTGAAATCATGCTAATGGAAAAACATCGGTCAGCTTTTTATGCACAGAAAGTGCTGACGCAATCAGTCTCCTTTTTGTGAGACTAACTGCATCATTAGCAAGCGAAAGATTGAAACTGTGGTTTGCTTGTTCACTTGTTGCTATTTTCAGTTTATATAAGGTTTGCTGGTTTTACCTTAGCGACTGTTGAGGTTAAGTCAAATTTTGACGCTATTGTAAGTTCCTTAGTACTTGATCGTTACTGAATTGTCCCGGTAAATCTTTTATTTCACTTCATTATGAACTACTGGATCCTACTACCTTTTAGTAGGAATCTTTTGAAAAATACGTCTAACCGCGCAAGCTGCGCTCAGATGTGAGTGGTAGTAAGCATCTATCAGTATGCCGCATTAGTTTGAAATCCATATCTGAATAACCTAGAAGACGTGTTTTTCATGAATACAAGCAACAACTTCGTATACATTGATGGTCATCCAGATTTGTGCTGAAACCTTTGCAATCCAAGCAGCCAACTAGGGAAATACCTCACATCTTGAGTCGCATCTACTTTCAATCATTCCCAAGCAATAAAATCTACGGTTAGTGCCACTTGTTGGTCATATTTAACCTTGATTCATGACAACCAGATTATTTCGGATGCTTGATCTTAACAACTTGGTCTCTCTCATTGATACTAGTTGACTTTTCACACTCGGTGTTTTGTCGATTGTTTGTATCTTGCAATAATATTTGGTTCGCTTTATTTTGTTAAAACAATAACTTAGTCTCCTGATTATTTGATGATGACATCATTTTACGTCCGGTATGTCTACAGTTTAAATGTCCAGCTATTTCTTCAGCATATGATCCATCAGTGCCTGCTTCTGTTGTTGTTGTGTGCATAACAGCGGTGACGTTCTCACACTCGTGTATTCAATACAGCCATGTGATGACCTACACGTTTATCACCTTATTTGGTCTTATCGTGTCAAATGTGCAATGCATACCTGACCATGCCACCGCCAGAGACGCTATCTGAATTACCACGAGCGCTAGCTATGTTTCTGCTTTACACTCCGCTGGTGTTCATGAGCGGTTGCAGGTTGGCAGTTATTGGTCGTGTTAGCATTCTCGGCCTGCGCGTTTTTGCACGCCACACCCATCAAGTGTGAATTTTCCGGACGCCTTGTTTTTGCACGGTATTACTAAATTTCGGATCATTTTGTGATCCCTAAGTATGCACGATTTCCTCTATTCTTAGGAGATACAAGGAGAAAGGAAGTTACAGCTGAAGGAATAGTGTTATTACTTTGGGACAGTCATGGTCTGGAGGTTGGACGTATTGGCATTGAAAGAAAAATGGTGGAACGATGCGCCACACTGACTAATGGTGAATGTCAACACACTTTCGGTTAACGTGTTTATTTCATTTTGAGTCACCAGTATCCTTTGTCCATGTCCTTCATATGGAAATGACGATGTCCAAATAGTCCCAGCAAACAAAGCATATTATATACACAATATGAACACAGCCCTTATAGAAAAATCATCTAAGTGGATATCACAATTGCGGTTTCGTTACAGTATGAGGTCACTGATTTGCTTGGCAACATTTGTACCCTTATTACTGTTAAGTAGTGTGACATATTTGTTTAGTTTTTGTGTCCACATTCATCTTAGTGGATAGGATTGAAGTATTCTGGATTGGTGTTCGTAGATTTTAAGAGACCGTAGATTTTTTACCGCATCTGACTGAACATATTTCTATTCTTTTTGGCTTTTATGGTGTTTGGTTTACTATCAGTGCAACAAGTAATTGGGTATCATTTGGAATGTTGTTATTTTACTTACTGCTAAGCTGGGATATATTCAACACAAACAGTGCTATAACTTACCGAAGTTAATTCACAACTTCAACATCATGTATATATGATAATAGGCTTTTAAGCAATAGGGGTTTCAGCGTATGCATCTCTGTTTTGATGAGAGGCAATTAACATCACTACCTACTGTATGGTTATGCGAGTGGTTTAAATTAGTATTCAGCTATTTTTTCTCACAGCTTCTAAAGTTAGATGTATTTATAGATGAACGCCCGGACGGTAGCTTTGGATTATATTTCAATACTCCGATCGGTAGTTTGCGTATATTAACTCTCCCAACAGTATTTATATCAATGTACTGTTGTTGTCGTCGTCGAGTAACCTTGTGGTTCTCGTACATTTTACGGTGCTGTATTACTCTGTTTTGTTTCTTCTGTTTAACTGGTTTTTACATAGGTAACCATCCACCCATATTTTGAATTCTTTGAACACTTGGAAACTGTGCTTGCGAATGTGTCGAAAACGCATCCGCGTATTTGGCTTAGTCACAGTTCAAATTATTCCACGGTCTCCCGTGTACCGGAATCACAACGTCTTATAACTACATCCCCCATTGCTGAAATGAAGGCTGTCAAACATCCGAGTGAATTGGAAGGTATTCGTCAGGCCCATTTGGTTGATTCTCTTGTGCTGTGTGACTATCTCGCCTGGTTAGATGAAATAGCAGATCGGAACCGTGCTTCACATATCAACAGTGGGCCAATGCGAGGGGATTTGTGTGATGCCGCTGGTCTACCTTCTTTACCCGCTCCAGAGCATTTGACTGAAGCATCTGCTGCCAGCTATTTGGATGCACTACGTTTGCAGTCAACGAACTGCATAAGTCAAAGTTTTGCAACAATATTTGGCGCTGGTATGTTTTTAGATGTTGAACTGGCTTTGTGGTGATTAATCACAATTTGTGATCGTCGATTTTTCCAGGAAAATTTTGGGATTTCGGTTGCCTCGCTTCCCCGGAAAATTGAGGGTTCTACACAACTTCCTTAGTAATGTAACTTCGTTTGTCAAAGTGCATTTTTCGCTCCCTTGCTGTTTGGTGCTTTCTGGTCCATGTAGTTGATAGACCACTCCTGAATCAATCAATCAATCAATCACAACAGCCATGAGCCTGACCAAAAGGTACTGTGGCTCGGGCCGCCGCTCACTCAAGGGTATGCACTACTTACGAGCTCTAACAAAAACGAAACTCGAGTCTAATGCTTCTTTTCGAAAGTGGCCGACTGGAAAGTCTGTGGGGTTTGTACAGCTGCGTTCAACTGTGGATGGTGTTCAATTTACATGAAAACCAAAATCCTCTACTACTCACCAGTAATCAAAATATCGTTCGCGTTAATGATTTCTGTGTCCAGCGACTTAATTTGCTTTTGAGATTTGTCATCTTTCGTTATACATACATTGCTCAACGCCCATCGGAAGAATGTGTGGTAATACTTCAGTTTCCCATGACAGACTGCTACCGCCGATGACTTCTTCAGTAGAATTTATTTCAAATTGGCTTGCGCGTGCTTGGTCAGGCTGGAACGGACATTTGTATGACGTGTGTTTATTGTTACTGATTTTCACCTCGAGGTTCACATCAGTTTGACTTCTCCAGGCTTTTGGAGGGTTTCAGAAGACAACTAGCAACCCGCCTGGCAATGTCGTCGAACGGCGAAAGATCGTAATCAACAACACTTGTCTTGTGAATGCCTGTGTACCTTAAGCTATTTTTATACTCATTGTTTTTGCTCTATCCCTCAAGACTTCCAGGCAAGAAATCTGGTTTCCACTTGTTACCAACTCACTGAGCAGTGAGACTCATATTGTGCATAGCGTTGTGAACGTGTGTCTAACGGGCTTCCGCTTTTCTGTCGATGGGTTTGTAAATTCAGAAACACCGTTCACAGCTGTTCTCAGCTTTTGCATTCCCATATACCTTTTGGCCATCTCTACTCGAAAAGAAACAACGTATTCGAGTTTCTCACCCGCTAGAGATCATTTTTCTTTATATATCATTTCGGTGACCGAGATTTGAATTCCGGTCACGTTCTCAGGAGTTAATCCTGTTGACCATTGCGCCATTTATCGTCCATTAGGCACGACTGAACCATCATTTCTGAACGCTCGGCCATATTCGGTACGGAAACACAGCTCAGCAATCGCGTGGCCGAAGTCCAAATGGGTGTTCTACATTGAACTGCCTGTTTCTCTTTTATGTGCTTCCCCGTGCGTTTCAGAATCCACCGTATTATGAGATTCGTGAACATCTTAGATGGAAGCGAGGCTGATACCCCTGTGGTTGCCACACAATGTCCTGGCACCTCTTATGAAAATGGGAAGGACTGTTAGTAGGCACCAGTCACGAGGCACTTCTTCAGTCTCCCACATAAAACGGAGCGATGTGTTCAGTTCAGACCATAGAATAAAGGTTTAAACCTTGGGCTTTATTACGTTTCATTATTTTAACTTTTAAAAACTTCCGTTTTTGGGAATGTTGTAAATGACCACACAATCCCCATCATCCACAACAGAACGAGCTGGCCTAAGCCGGTTGAACTGTCCTTCAAAGTGATCAACCCATCAGTCAAGTCACAGCGACAAGATGTAATTTCATGCGCCATTTTTCTCATAGGTAGTCTCACTAATACCATGTTGACGGCCATTGTAATAACAGCACCCGACTATTACCTTCTCTATCTCTGGTTCTTTCGGAGAAGTAAGCTTGACGGTCCTCACGCGAACTCTCTGTAAATTTGCGTTTCAATTCATGGCGATCTTCGTTGTATTTGGATTCAGGAATTATTGTCAACGTTTGTTTGCTAGTTTTGCTGAATCTTCATAAACTCGCTTCTGTCACATCTGCGATACTCCCTCGGCTTAGGCGCAAGAGGTTCGCATAGCTGATGATATTTTTGCCCATTGTTCGTTTGGATCATTCCACTAAAGCGACTAGGACAATTTAACTTTCTGTGCTGTTTGGCAGTCGTTGCGCTTACTCTCGTCGCTCAATTTACAGCCGAACATTTTACGTTTACGAGCAGATAGTCTCTGAGCGAATGTTAAAACGAAACGGACGCGATCAACTGCCTGATTTGAGCCGATGCGATTATTCCAGAATGAACAACAATCATCAGTTGAATTGTTACAGACAGCCGACAGCGATGTAATAAGTTGATGTTTGTCGTTCAGTTGCTCAATGCAGTCTTCACTGAACGCATTACCGTCATTTGTGCTGAATCGCGCTTCTCGGTATGTGGAATTCGTGAGGTGCTATAATCGTAGTAGCCGCATTGCGCTCGATCACCAAATATACCACTTCTTCCGGAGTAAAACGACCGAATTGTCTCTCTATCACCAGCAAGCACAATTATGTCCAAGTGTTTAGTTTATCTCACAAGATCCGAGAGGGCATCGTAAAAGATCTTATTGACACATCTGTCTGTTGGAGTATATGTAGATATGACAGATAAATAACGTCTTTCTGATGCATATCGGCCGACTTTGATTGAAGTGTTAAGTCGGAATACACGCAGACTACTACTCAAAGGAATTCGGTCGAGCGAGCTGTGCTCCGCCTTGGAGATCAGCACAATTTCCATTCCAGTCTGGTCGCGAGATTCGGTTTTATCATCACCGAAGATTCTGAAAGACAACAGCGGATTGATAACATTATTCGAGTGCGAATTCATGTTGATGACGATGCTAGAATCGTAAAGACGTGTTTGAAAGACAGTACACATCCTGTTCCAGACTCGAAAGATTGCTTACCAGAGCATCTTGCCAATCTATCCTTCGAATAGCATGGACTTTACAATCGCCATTGTTTACCAGTTGTCTTGGTTTGATGCCATGAAAATTGAATGCATTAGCGGGGGTATGTGAAAATGCGTGTACTGATCTGTCAAGGCAACAATAACTTTGGATAACTCCTGGTCGTTCATGCTTCAGTTCTTTGATTCAAACGTGTCACCTGCTGAACAATGCGAGATACGGTTTTCTTGGAGACTCCACGCGAAGCCTCTGACCAACAAGGAAGCAGGAAATAGAGCTTCTTTGGAGGATTCTACCCGGAGCCATTGACTCAACAGTCTGATTCACCTGGCACCGAGGTCTCAATGAATATGATATTCGATTCTGGTCACTGCTGTGTGCATTAGACCTATTCTAAGGTACGTCATCCTTTTGAATCATACCAAAAGTGTTTCGGTTGTATTCGTTTTCTAGTCAACGATCTCCTTTGCCAGCCATCGGTAACTTGGTCGTACCTGCGCTGAAGCATGTGTACGCAAGTACTGTAGTAGGTGTGGTCGGCGATCCTAACTTAGAGAAAACCAGCGACCGATGGACCTGAATTTTACAGGCTATTCAGACAATGGGCACCACAACACATTATAGTATTCGTTGTTCATAGGTTCATCAAATAGTTCCCGGGTTGTCAGATCTCAAACGCAACTCAAGATAATAAGGGATCTTCATAATCTTCTCATATATAGCTTATCATTGATCGAGAAGCTTGGCTTGCCTAGTTAGCTATAGGCCGCTTTTGCATAAGAAGATACTGGTAAGTAATTCGTGTTACTACATGTCACTAGCCCTAAGTGTTCATCTGTCAGCGAAATTCTCAGCAAGACAAATGAAACAGTAGTTCCAGAGATTGAGGTCGGTGTTACGACCCAACCTGATAGAGAAAGACAAGAACAACGCAAAGACCGCGAGCAGTATCTCTATCACGAACGAACGCAACGATATTGCAAAACGGTACGAAAATCAGAGCGCAAATATCGGAACCCAACTCTCGCAGCTTAGAACCCCCCAAAAAGTAAGGAAAAAGACGACCTTCAAACGGAATTTATTTGCTGCACAGCCCGAAGGCAAAATTGTGATTTACAGCAACTATATTTATAGGTGTGGGTCGGCTTTGGACCTAGGTCACCGAATGGACCAATCAGAAGCGAGCGTAACTTCTCGGATGTTTGAGAATTCTGGCGGGCGTTCAGATTCCCGGAAAGTGAAGAAATCCATTTTCTTTGCAAACAACGCGAATTTTTGTGAGAAAGTGCCTTTTCCCAACAGTCGGTGAGCCAAATGTTCCAAAGGACGGTTTAGCCGACTTCCTATTTCTGTTATGTTACCGCTATGTTTTAGGATAGTGCCCCCGGATCAGCAGACTTGGAAACATGTACGCCTACTGGAATTCGCAACTGTGTCTCGGCTCTCAAGTGCAGCGAACTTGCTAGCCCAATTGATCTCGTGTGGATACTTTTTAACGAGGGGGACGAGACATTAGTTGAAGCTTTGACTCGATCTTTTGAACAAATGTGGATGACCGGGAGCATCTCTCTGAATTGATATCTATCAAGCATAGCTCCTATATTCAGAGAGAATCTGCAGTTCTTGTGACAACCAAGAAGGAGTAAGCTGAGCCTATCATAACATGGGTTCTAACATCTATTGAACTTCGTGGACTCGATGCCGCTCGCGAATCAAACATAAAGGAAAAACGGGCGGGGTTCCGTGTCTCACAGGGATGTTTAGTCTAAATTTGTACCCGTAATCGAATTCTGGAACAGCATCGTGGATGCCGCTTGTCAACCATTAATAGTTTTTTCGATTACATGAATGCGTTCGCTTTACCCGATCGGTCATCAGTTTTAGTATCAGTTAAATGCGAAGTTTGTCGAATAAATATGTCAACCTACTATTGACACTCATTCGCCCACTTCAACTGAGGTTAGCGTCCATTTCGAACTATTTGACAGTTTCAGCACCAACACGGATGTACGTGCTCCATTTCTGAATAATTTTACCCTGGAGAAAATAATAAATGTGTTTGGCCCTCAACATACCAGCGTCGATGTTCTGCTTGATTGAGAGCTGACTGACCTTGACTATATCGACCACATGGTATCGCTGTTCAATCTCCCCAGCTAAATGTGGGCTTTCACGTTCTGCCAAGTACTTCAAAATATGCTTTTGTAGCCTCAGTTGTTTCTATAGGACAGCAATGGAAACGTAGACTTGATGTTGTAAAACAAAGTTGCAAAGGTTGTTGACCAGTTATTACAAGTAGGAAACGGTTTCAGCGACGATGGAGACGTAAAGAATGAAATAGTGCTAGGCTAGGGTGATTTTTGTTACTCAACCATTTCTTATCTCTGGGCCACTGATCGCGTTTACCAGATGATCGAGAGAGCAGTACTACATTGTGATCATAAAACATGGCTGCCTACATGTAATTCGTCGTCGAATATTCAACGGTCAGTGTATGCGATCAGTGACACACATCAGGTGATTTCAGTAAGTATCCAACGTTGAGGTTAGACAACGGGTATTCAGTAGTGAGGGTCAATCAGGTTCGTTTGTTCATTCTAAGGAGGCACAGACCTTAGTTTTCAGGTCATATACCAAGGATGCCAACTTATCGTCCGTCACACCAAACACTGTCGATGTCTCAGCCGACTGGCAATGGGTTAGCCACTGTGGGTCGGGTTAGTCTCTCAGTTGGATCCCTCATTATTCACAGTCTGTGGTTGGGAACGTCAAAAGAGATGGCAGCCAACTTGTACAGCGATATTATTGGTGCTATCGTTCGACTGACTTGCTTGTGAAACAAACGCTGTTAATGAGGCGGAGCAGCCGTACTCTTACTCTCAACTTAATCGTCGTTTGCAAGGTGTACAGCTCCTAACGTTGCGCATTTGTATATAAACAAAAAGGCTTTGCTGAAAATTCTGCCATACTCCTACTCCTTTCACTTGTAAACTAAGGCTTGCTTTCTCTTTCCATAATTGTCTGACACTTAAACACCGATGTCGATCAATGTTGCAACGCTGTTGATAATGCAGATGCTGAGCAGCGCAGCTAATTATGGCTGATTCCGCATAAGCACAAAACGTTAGTCCAACTTCGCCTAACCTGGCCTTAAGACTGCATGGTCTCCTGGCAGGCATGCGCCAAGTTCGTTCCATGATTCATTAAATTATAGTCAAGGCCTAAATACAGTGCAGGTGTCCGGTTTGCGGGTATCTTGGGGACAGCAACTATTAAAGACGGGCTTCTACTAAGGGTTTGTTCACCGTTCTTCTGGTCCTCAAGAAGGCGCGGATCAATCTTTCTGATTTAATTTTTGTTCTTCATCGAAGGTTAAAACCGTCGACTGCACTTATTTCATCGATACTGAAATAACTTCTAATGATCGCTGTCACTTCGAGGCCGATTGATTGCTGTCGTTTTAAACTACCCGAATTACACTTCGGTTATACCCGCAGTCTGACAGCTCTCCTAATGTATGCATTTCAGTCTAATCGTATGTATCGTAACCTGGAACCATGCTGATTTAGTTCACATCTAGCAATTATTAAGATGCAATCATTATAGTTAGTAGAAGAGAGCAGGTTCAGACGAAAATATGTACCCATGATCATGGTTAGGTTTGAATGTATTAACCGAATCCACATGACTGTAGACTTAGTGCATACAACGTACGTTATGGCCAGCGGCGTCAATGATCTACTAATCTTAAGCTCTTCTCAGAGTAAGTCCTTCAGCCTGATCTGTTGTTGCGCAATTTTCCTGCAGAATAGCCTTGCTCATACTGGCAATTGTCTATGCACATTGTTGTATCTTGTAGATGGAAACAGTTCGGTTATCCACTATCATCCGACCATCGAGAAATGCGCTCCGCTTACGGCTTCCAGTCTGTATTTGGTTGATTCTGGAGGACAATATCAAACGGGTACCACCGATGTTACACGTACAATGCATCTCCACCAGCCCACTCTCGAGCAGAAAGCTTGCTATACTCTGGTATTAAAAGCCCATATTGCTGTTTCTAGCCAGGTTAGTTTCAATAACTGCCCTCAGGTGAAGAAATATTTCATTTGCTTTATAGCGTACAATTCTTCAGAAGGCACTGAGATCTTTTTGTTGTGTTCATTTTGTTCTCCACTTGGTTCTTGCTAGTCAGCTGGTGAATCAAGTTAACGCGTTTATTTTTAGCAGTTGGATTAGTTTTTGTATATCCCCACTTGCCATTGGATTTATTTCTTCGTTACTGGCAATGCTAAAAAGGCGTCTCTGCGCATACACATATTATAGCTCATATGATTTTCAGCTTGGGATGCTTATGTATCTCCATACCATTACTTCGTTTCTTGTTATGCACACGAAGTCATCCCCACTTTAAAAGTGGTCTCAACTTCCAGGTGGACCTATTCGTGGACGAAGCCCTAGATCTAGGTAGCCAGTTTTAGCTTTGGTATTTTTGGTATGCATTGGTTACACAATTCTGTCAATATTTGCGTGCCTTTTTGATTGTAACCATAACTTACAGCGTTTATACATTCGGAGGTAAGTCGCGAAGAATCGACGACTGTCTATATTTACTTCGAAGTTGGCGATTGTACATCATTTGTAACTAGGCTAAAACAGTTACAACGAGCCATTGAGATGTGGACCTTTTCATCCGACGACATACGTCAAGGACGTTGGTGAGAGATGAAAATGATCTATCGGACATGGGGATTACACATTATTTATTGAAAATGGACGTCCGGAAAAGGACAATTAGTGAGTGTTATTTATCACTCCTTAGTTTTACGACAGTTTATTCACTTGCCTGTGGATTGACATTCCACAGACCACTCTAGTTTTTGGCTCCTGTACGTGCAGTGTGACAACGTTGGATCATAAGATCCACGCACCTGAAAAACTTCAAACTTCCCGCTGCAATCAGCAGGATAGCAGGGCTGGATTAGACCATGAGGTGGTGTACTTAGCGTCTTCGTATGTGCAATCAAGAACTGACGAACTAGGGTTCAATCTTTGGCATCATTTTAGACAGTCCTGAATCTGAAGTACTCATCATCATAGTGGCCATGAGATTGACCAAAAGGTACTGTGGCTCGGGCCGCCGCTCTCCTCAACAGTGACGTGGAATATCCTGGAAGAAAACGTTACTAAGAAGGTTGAACATTATTAAAAGTAGACTAAGCGGAAGAACTAGAAATGGTATGGATACAGGTACGCCATTGACTGCGGCACACCGCCATCTCAGATAGTGTCTCTAATCAGCGGTTTGAGTGATCA
>JTDE01003846.1:26681-42120 GCA_014338405.1 Paragonimus skrjabini miyazakii | reverse complement strand
AGCAATATTCAGATTTTCAATAAATGGTATCAATTCAAAAGTGTCTTTTAACGTATGCACACATAGCTTCTGTCGGAGCGGTTTTAAAATTTCAACCAGCCATTTTGCTATCTCATGGTAAGGAGAATCGTTCATTGAGAGAATGGGCCGCATGGGAATACCCGGTTTGTGGGTTTTAGGCAAACTATACACAGTTGTGGAGTCTTAGTACCTACAGGTTTTAACATGCGATATTGTCGTTCATTGATGAAACCATGCAATAAAAGTATCTGTAACTCACGGGCTATCTGTTTTACCACCAACAGGACATTGTCCGGTTTATTTACAGGTCTGAATTTGCTGGAATCCTCGAGAATTTCTTCTACCTTTTTCTTGTATTCCTGACGATTCATTATCACAACACCGGTCCCTTTATCTGGCTTCAGAATTATAATATTTTCATCTTTCCTCAGCTGTTGTAGTGCTTCCAGGTGTTCACCAGTGAGACCGCACTTCTGTTGTATTGGAGACCGTTGGAAGTTGTATGAGAGATCAACTAACTTAGCTTTTAGCCAACTGTCATTATCCGCTGATGTCGGAACCAAAACATTTAGTTGAGCGTACAAATTCTCAAATTGTGCATCCACCATGGTTTTATTTGTATGCTTTTGAGGCACTCGAAAATTCAGTCCCATCGAGAGTGCTTCCAACTGAGTTCGTGATAATGCGACGGATGATAGGTTGAGAATATGCTTAGATAGGTCCTTTGGAAATTCTTGATCAGCCGGGTTGCCTCTCAACTCCTGTTGTAGTTTCTTCCTGGTATTAGCCTCTGTACGCTTTACAATCAAATTACAATGATTGGTGAAACGAATGTACGATCCATGGGGCATGTCATCCATCGAACATGATACTTTGTTGTGGATCTCTTTCAACTGAATCAACTTTTGTTGGGCAGACTCGACAAACGACATACACAAACGCTCAAAATTTGGACGAGTAACACACAATCCGCTAAGTTGAGAGGCAACCCGGCTGATCAAGAATTTCCAAAGGACCTATCTAAGCATATTCTCAACCTATCATCCGTCGCATTATCACGAACTCAGTTGGAAGCACTCTCGATGGGATTGAATTTTCGAGTGCCTCAAAAGCATACAAATAAAACCATGGTGGATGCACAATTTGAGAATTTGTACGCTCAGCTAAATGTTTTGGTTCCGACATCAGCGGATAATGACAGTTGGCTAAAAGCTAAGTTAGTTGATCTCTCATACAACTTCCAACGGTCTCCAATACAACAGAAGTGCGGTCTCACTGGTGAACACCTGGAAGCACTACAACAGCTGAGGAAAGATGAAAATATTATAATTCTGAAGCCAGATAAAGGGACCGGTGTTGTGATAATGAATCGTCAGGAATACAAGAAAAAGGTAGAAGAAATTCTCGAGGATTCCAGCAAATTCAGACCTGTAAATAAACCGGACAATGTCCTGTTGGTGGTAAAACAGATAGCCCGTGAGTTACAGATACTTTTATTGCATGGTTTCATCAATGAACGACAATATCGCATGTTAAAACCTGTAGGTACTAAGACTCCACAACTGTGTATAGTTTGCCTAAAACCCACAAACCGGGTATTCCCATGCGGCCCATTCTCTCAATGAACGATTCTCCTTACCATGAGATAGCAAAATGGCTGGTTGAAATTTTAAAACCGCTCCGACAGAAGCTATGTGTGCATACGTTAAAAGACACTTTTGAATTGATACCATTTATTGAAAATCTGAATATTGCTGAGGACACGATGTGTTCCATTGATGTTAACTCTTTATTTACGAACGTGCCACTTCACGAAACGATTGATTTTATATGTGATTTCGTTTTATCCAACTCCATTGTTCTTCCAATTCCTGTTGACTATTTGAAGCGTTTACTTATATTATGCATTGAAAATGTAAGATTCTATTTTTCGGATAAGGGCTTTCAACAGACAGATGGTGTAGCCATGGGGAGCCCACTCGGCCCTGTTTTAGCCGATGTGTTTATGGCCAAAGTTGAACAGTCACTACTTCCAGTTGTGGACGGACTGAAACTCTACAAACGTTGTGTTGACGACATGTTCTTGATTGGACAAGACAAGAAACAAGTGGAAAGAACGTTTCATGCTTTCAACTCAGTCCACCCGAATATCTCAGTCACAGTCGTGTACGAGAATGAGAACAGTTTGCCCTTCTTGGACATCTTGGTTAGGCGCCGTTCAGACGGTTCTATCGAACGTTCTGTGTACCATAAGCCAACATGGACGGGACAGTATATGAATTTCATGAGTTTTTCTCCTGTTGCATACAAAAGATCATTAGTACGCACACTGTTTTACAGATCATCAAGAATCTGCTCCCAAGATAGACTACGAGCCGAGCAAACAGTGTTGTATGAAACGCTTCGTGAGAACAATTTTCCCGAACGTTTCATTCAGAAATGGAGCAAATTTGCTCCTGCGAAAAATGCAACTTTTGACGTCCCTAAGAAAGATGTTTACATCAAACTCCACCTCAAAGGGGATAGTCTGGTGAACACCCTTGGTAAGATGATCAGCGCCGCGCTAAAACGGGTGTATAATGCAGCAAAGCTTGTCCTACTCTCACAAACCACTAGGTTACCTCTACCTCCGGTCAAAAGGCTAACCCCTATGTTTTCTACCAGCCATTGCATCTATCAGTTTTTCTGCAGTTGCGGAAACACATACATTGATAGAACAGAAAGGATGCTTGAAACCAGGGCCAAGGAGCACATCCCAAATTGGTTGAGAGTTGCAATGTCTAACACGCCTATGAGTGACACCCAGCGAGGACGAAACGCCGCTTCATCCATTGCGAGACATTTGTCAACTACAGGTCACAGTGTCAACATCGCATCTTCATTTAACATCTTGATGAACGCTCACAACTTCTCAAGCATGTTGAAGCTTTGTTGATCAGCCGTCAACAGCCGGTCCTATGTGCACAAAAACAACTGACTATCAACCTTTATTTACCGTGGGTTTGACCGTGAGTGCCAATCACGATCCAGCCTGATTTGTACTTTTGACCGTTTCATTTAAGTCTTGTTTGGTTTTGTTTTCATGCTAGTCACACGTTTTACGACTGACGAGAGTGTGCGAAATGAATTCATATCGTAATTTGTGTCTTCTGATTCTATTCAATTGTTTAAAAGGGACTCAGTGTTTCAAATATTCGTTGTAGCCTCCCCAAACTGCACTTTTTGTCGTGTTCCACAAAATTCTTCAACCAGTATTCTCCGTTTCTGTGTATTGGCGTTGGAACTATTCGGTGCAACACTTTCAACGATAAGCCTCGTTTGACCCATTTCAATAATTCGGACTGTCGTTCTTTTCTGACCTCATCAGCACCGTCAAACTCGAATTTACATTTAGAACTTTGAGAGACGCTCAATACAAACGCTGTCTTCTTATTGCTGCGACATATGCCCTCACAGACCGTGTTCCAGACGCAGTCAAAGACAATTTTTACCACCAGCTCACCAACCTTCTGCACATCGCAAAGAACACAGGCATTGCAGTCCTGACTGAAGACTTGTACGTTCAGATGACCAAACTAGGTACAGACGAGCGTGACTTAGGTGGCCCTCACTCCTACAATACTCGTTGAACAGACAATGGTAAACGTTTGTTGCAGCTCTATGCTGATAGCGATTTGCTTCTGGCAGTTACTAATTTTCGACGGTCCGGAAGTCAGTGAGCCACCTGGCAACCTCCATCGCCGAGTCTGTTATGGACACAGATTGACCACATAGTCGTCAGCTATCGGTGATGTGGCTGTTTTCAAGACTATGTGAGCACTGTAAGTCAGTATGGGTCCCGACCATGACCTGAAAGTTCGCTCTGTGCTTTGATGAAGGCCACTTCGTCGTCAACCACAAATTGACGTATCCGAACTTGTGGAGACACAAGCGCTCCGCACTAACCAGAGTACGCCTGCCCGTTGTCTAGGACCCTATTCATCGGACAACAATGAAGCACATCAGGTATATACAGCAATGCATCACTGCGACGCTGCCTCGTGTGGTACCACTGCTCGTTCGGCTGCCAATCGCTAGGTAACTATGTGATCGCTAGGAAATTTTGACGCCCGCCGGAATGTTCCATCCATATGCAGGAACAGCCGGATCATCCGGGCTATTCACTTGGAACTCCGAAAGCAACTACGAGAAGATCGCAAGACTCGGTAGGAACAACAAGCTATCACTATGGGACGGGTCGCTGCTACCGGGAATTCTCGGAAGCTCTTCCATCTCATCTGGGCAACGGATAGCACGAGACCAGTTATGAGCGAGGTAATCTGTGAGCTTAGTCATAACGTGTAACAACGTTTAGGACGCTGGCTCCAACACTTTCAAGAGCAGTTCGCGCCATTGAATACACCTTTGGGATCTGTTTGCGCTCATTGGTCTGTTGACCTTTCTGCGTCCTCGAAAATGGAAACCTCGTTTGAGACGAAGTTACTGAAACGTCACAAGGCATCCGGCCCGGACGAGCTCCCTCATGCTCTCTTTTGTAGATTCAGCCTTAGTTGATGTGCTGACGGCCGTGTTACCGAAACTCTGGATCAGTGAGGTCGTTGCAAGTGACTGGGTTTGACCGTTTACAAAAATGCTCACGAACTTCGTGTGAAAATCACCGACGAATTGGCCTGATTTCTATTGCGACGAAGTCGCTCACATCCGTTTCACTTTTTGGACTGTGTGAAACACATGACCGTGAAAATCAAACTGGGTTTTGCCCTGGCCGTGGCCGCATTGATTACATCTTCACTTCCGCCAAATCCATTGGGTTGCGCGATTCACATAGAAAATCGGCTGTTGTCTTCCTGGTCATCAGGGGGTCTTTAATTTAGCTGGCACAGCTGCACTCTGAGATCGTCTATCGTTGTAGGGGATGCCTGAGAAGTGTGTGAACATCCTGGAGGCAATTTACTATGAGGCCTTGGCTGAATCGCGGCTTATGACGGTGTGCTTGCTACAGATGAGCCTTCCCGGCCATTTGACTGAGGTCTAATGGTCATCCTTGGTTAAGGACGTTGTCTGATGTGATGTAGAATGAGAGTTATTGACATTCCTGTTGCGAATTGTCATGTGCATCGGTGTACGTTTTCTGTCAGTGCGTTATTTTCCTTCGCCTTGCTCAGTTTTCTCATACGCTGTGTCACTTTTGCTACCTCATATTTTTTGGGTTTTATATACGCAAATGTTTTCAGTCTGCTTGTTCATGCTTATCCTTTTCCACTGGATTTCAGCTTTATCGTTAAATGTCTACTTCTTTTCTTATTTCTGTATCTAATAGCAAATAAATCATTTTCAGAATAAAATTTTCTATCGAAGATGCATCAGTTTTTTGCCTAGTTATGTCTGATCGACTGACGCTTTTCAGCCAGCCTTATCATAAACAACGAAATTTTCTTTTTGAGCATTGTGGGATACTCAGTTTAGGTTACATATAGGACAAACTCTTCATCCAACCTATAAAAAGTAATCAGTCGCTGACATTTAGTTCTGTCCTTTGGCTGCAACCATCACTCTCATGTTTGTAGTGGTTCATTCACGGGCTGTGATCTGTTAATTTAATGGTACTCCTTCAAAACTGAGTTTTGTTTTATTCTGCACGGTACAACGGTACAAAATTCGCTGAGGCGTGAGTAATTGTAAGAAGGAACATTGTCCGGGAATTCACGAAATTCGTAGAGCATTTGGAGGTATCGTACGTCGTAGCTAATGCCATTCTTATATATGTCGGCCTGTCACAAATGCAAAAGCCAATCGGAGCCTACACTCGTCTCCTCGAATACCTTACGCTACATTTATCATGTTTCCATTCTCGTAGTCAGGTGAAAACTCTGAGGAATAATTCTGAGGAGCGTGCAAGTGGATACTCATGTACTACGTCCTGTCTGCTTCATAAGAAGTTACACCATTGTTGGTACCTTACATAGTGACGAAACGTTTTGGTGGTAAACAATCAGCTCGGAAGCCAATCCAAGACTAAGAACACTCGCACCGGACCATACGCTTGTGTTGGCTGCCATGCCCTGTACACACCGCATGTAAAGATGCTCCATGTTTCGATCGTTTCCCTTGTACAGAGTCAACATACCGCTATCGTACAACCTCGTTTCAGCACAGTCGTAATGTCCCTATTAGTCACATAGTTGAGGTTTCGCGTTCTGCTTATGGAGACTTTCTGGGTAGGTTTCGTCAGTTCGTAGTGACCTAGTCCAGATATGGTCTACTATGTCGCAGACTTCTAACGGCGTAAGGGTTCCAACTTTTGTTATCGTGCAGCTACACAGTACAGTTGCTCTGTATACCGACAGGCTACTTTTCATTTCCCTGTTTGTTCAGTTACACGCCGTTTTCTAGATAGGCAAAGATGATGATAGCCCTGAATTAGCGGTTCATCGAGAAATCCGCAGATTGACTGCTCTTGTACGTTATTTTGCAGTCTTTCTGGATATGGATTGCAAGTGCAGTCGTAGCACCTCTGTCTGGAAAGTGCTACGAATCTGAGTCTTACCTGTTGATGTTCAGTCCGACCTTTGGTGCCATGATTGCGTAGCCATCATCCATTAGAAATTCTCCGTGCTGTACGTAAACGATGCACGGTCCTGCATAAAATGGAACATACCGGTTGACCAGCACAAAACACGTTCAGTTCTAAAAAAAATCGGCCGTGCAACGGATATGCGGCATGCTTGCTTCATACGATTGTTGTATTAGTGGAAAGTTATTGTGCATCTTTTGTCCCACACCACAAAGAGACGTGATGAAATTCGCTAAGGAATTCTGGTTATGTGGATCTAGTGTTTCAATTCTCATTTTGGATGGAAATGTTTGCGTAGAGTGAGCTCTGACAAATGGTCTCTTAGTATGAAGCGCAAGTAAAACTGAGTGTGCTTATTTCTTGCGTTGACTTGTACTAACAATGCAAACGTCGAAGGATTTTTTACGAAACTTATGTTTCGTTGGTTTTATAGCCCACTGAATTATGGATACGTTTTGGTTTTAGCTCACTGGATATAAGAAAATTTCGTTTTTATCCCTTGTGAATTGTAGATATTTCCTAAAGGAACCCCAGGATCACGATTAGACATATTAGCTCGTCACGAGCTGTGGAGTCATCAAGCAAACTTTGCTCATGGAACTGGGCATGGTGTCGGTGCTTCCCTATGCGTCCACGAAGGACCTATCGGTCTTTCCGGCAGCCGTGTTGGTGATTTGATGCTTTTAGGCCTTCCAGAACCTGGCATCGAGAAAAACATGGTACGTTCACCTATGCTTGAACTGCCTGCTACATATTTAGTATTCTTGGTTACTATCGCAGACATCTATATATCTGTCATACTCTCTCTGACTTGCAGGTAGTCACAATCGAGCCGGGCTTTTATTTGGATAATCAGTTCGGTATCCGTTTGGAGAATGTTGTTTTTGTGATTAATGCGCCGCCGCGTACTCATATGGGTCATATTCCGCACTGCCCTGCTTCAGGCACCGAATGGCTCACCTTTGAACCCGTCACTTTGGTTCCCTTTCAACGCAAAATGATCGATCGTTCGATGCTTTCAACGAATGAGCTCACCTGGTTGAACCAGTACCACACGTTGGTCTATGAATCGTTAAAACTTCAATTGCTGAACGAATTGGGTCGTTCTGAATTTAACCCGGATGACCTTTGTGCCTCTCGTCGACGTTGTTGGGACTGGTTAGTTAGGGAGACCTCACTGTTTGCTTAGAGTGTCATAATTGGCAGGTGTTACGCACTTTTACTCCGTTGAAGAGTACTTAGATGTAAATCATGTAAATTAGCCTTTTTCCCGCTGTTTGCTTATATTTACGAACTTGGGGTTATTTGTTTTTTTCCTTTGTTATATCATTTGATTACTGTAGTGCCTATTTTGGCTCCATAATGTCTCGCTGAATGGTGTTTTTACTGAGTACATTCGATTATTTATTCTATTCCCTCCAAGCGTTCAATTTATTTTCTCCTGCCTTTGCGTTTTCCTGTAGATCTTCAAAGCGAGGTTTTCTTGGTGACCGCTGGCCTTATAGTAAGCGGTGAACATAAAATTAGTGTTAATCAGTCGTTGCAGTATAGCGATGTAGCTCAGCAAACTAATTGCTGTTGCAAAGTACACACATCACTTAATGTCCTTCTACATCAATAAGGTGAGGTAGCCCGATGAAAAGCTCATGAACTGTCGTCAAATGTTAGAGTCTGAACCTAGTTTCCCATACAGGTAACCCCATTTCCCACTGTTTGTCTGGTCAACAGCAAGTCCGAATTGATTTGGTTTTAGGATTGCCGTCCACGTTTTAGTATTAGCGTTGCTCAGGACGACAGTGATCTTTTCCATCACTTCATTGGGTTGATGTTCCGATCCATACTATAATTCCAGTGCATGCACCTCTACTAAACCGTTATCTAGTAGTCATGTTGTGCATCGGCACCGCGATGCTGTTAACACTTGAAGTGTGAAGTGTTTAGAAATGAGCGAGAAATGCACAATCGGTTTTCACTTACTCTCAACGATACGAGACAATAATCCCATGAACGACGACCAACAGAAATACACGGCGTGCTATGGTTAATAATATCGATGCACGCACAACGGTGAGTGTTTACATTGCAGTAGCCTAATTATTCGAAGATCAGTCTGCCAAGCGCGTAAATAACACTTGGAAACTAAAACGACGATAAATAGTCTCAAATATATGTGCACAGAATAACTGAAACATTTCGTTAAGAAGGTAAAGTCTTCACGGTTGTATAGATCATCACCTACAAAAAAGCAGCGACAGAAAACTGAATGGTTTCTGCACTTGATGTGGAGGTGAAGTTGAAGGTTGGAAGGTCGATGCTACGCGAAAGAAAATATTCCTCAATGTGATTAATTTTTCAGCAAACACTTCAAACGGCAACGAGAGATAGAGCGTGAAAACAGGCTAGACTGAAACTGCGTTTTTGTTCGAACAGAAGTATGGGTCATAATATCAAGTGGCAGGTTGCCCACGAAAGCCGCCTTTATTGAGATTGCTTAGAAGTGAGAAAATTGAATGGTAGTAGCGTTGTGTTGCTGACTGAGGGACACTGAAAGTCCTCGAACTTGCATATGTACATTACACGTAACCAACCCACCTGTTAGTTACTCTCTCTTTTAACCTGCGGCTATTCGCGCGGCCCACACATGCAAGTTAACTTTGTCTTAACAGTTGCCTTCTCCGTAGTTCTGTATCACTGCTCCCATCACGCAACTTCGTCGAATGTAATTTGTTCATGTCTCCTTTCGAAGTAGCTTTGAACTGTAATCGAAATTTTCAAGGCTCTATACTAAAATCCCTTCGGAAACTGCGCTGTCTGTTGCGCTCGATAACCAGTTTTCTGACCACCTTCGCAAGTGCAGTCATATATTTACCATTGTAAGCCATCTGGTGGCCAATTTACACGATGTCCCAACGTAGTGTTCAATTACTATTCTGCTGTAAACCCACTTTTCAGCTGCAGAGTAAACTGGTGTTCAGGCTATACTAAGCAAAAGAACCAAAGCTGCACCTCGCGGTTGCACTTCGGCCAACAGCGGGATTCGTGGGAGCCTTACCCAAAGTTACTGGGCATCTCCCGAATAAGTGTTTTACTTTTGTAATTTCGCGTTGTACTCCAATCAGCCGTTGTTCATAGTTATTCCCAAATTAGCTGCGTAAATATCTCCATGATCCTTTCTATATAACACAACTCGGTATTTGCTGTCGGCATAACTGTTTAAGTCAGTTGTCTAGAGGTAAATAATGACGGACATTTATTGCTCATTTGACCAACTCGAGCCGTCCTCTCAGCAAGAAAAATGCTTTTCAAATTGCTTACTGGGTGTCAAGAAGTCGATCTAAAGTGGCGACCGTTGCTGAAACCCTTAGTATCCTACTGCGCAACTCTGATATCTGCGCTCAAAGAAGGTTCACTCGAACACGTAACTCCTCCTGACCTACTATTTGGCGAAGCGCGTGACAGTCAGTAAATACGCGGTTCGTAAACTCTATTTATCGTTTTTCTTACCCATTCTGGGTATTATTTTACTATTTTTGCGTTCTAGTTAGTCTGCGGATCTGACACAAAACAATCTGTCCGATACTTTGTTTTCCTCTTGATTCCAAAGGGTATTTTTGAACAAATGATGGGTACGGTGGCAAGGTAAGTGAGCACTGCCGTTCGAGAGCGACAAATGCGTTACAGCTAGTTGCTCTCGACTAACTTTCGCCGTAACAGTGGCCACTGTACGACGTTGCGGCTTTCACTTAAAACCTGACTGGAATCACACTGGACGTATTCTGGACGATTATCGTCGTTAAAACTGTACGACAGACATTAGGGTATACCTGGATCTTCCCGCAACTTTTTCAGTGCAGATTTCCCTTGTAGTTCCGTTTGCGTCTAGAATACTTCCCATCTGCGGGCACCCGGCATCAGAATCCGCAGCCCGAACTATAGGGAAGTCATGGCACGAACGTGTATGACATTTCTGAATATTAGAGTTTCTATTGTCACCGGGACGCAGATCAACGAGCAGGTGTGCTAACCGAATCGGGTGAGAGAACCGGCACAACATACCGCTAAAACCACAGCCAGATTAGCTGACTGTGAGTAGAGAGTTGCACGCGCATTTCCAGTTAAGTCGCTCGACCCCACCGTCCTTGTGAATTGGCCTTCACGGTCCACGATCAATAACACCTGGCCGCTCATATGTTTCATCGCTTGAGATAAAGCTGGTTTGGGAACCGGCATGCATCGATGAGTGCAGATAGACGAAGTAAAAGTACGTTAGTTTCCTAACGGGCCGTACTATCACGAAGTCTTTCACTAAACACAAATACAAAGCCACATTCAGGCACAAATCAAATTTACAAATTACCAAATGGCAGGTCAAAAACCAACTGGGCAGACTGAATACTTGATGACGGTTTGGAATCGATACTTTCATTTCACCGAAGGCAAGTCGGACGTATGGCCCCTGGGTGACTAGTTCATTCTGTATGTCTGACCCCTTTTACGCTGAGTTATATCGGATTACACCTTTCTCAGTTCAGTTTGCCGGACAGTAGCCGCGCCCGGCATGGTCTCGCCGAATTATCATGCTGGAACACGAACAAGGGAACAATGTGCCGGTAATCTGACAACTGAACAATGTATTGAACTGGTTAATTGTATGACGGAGTCTGCTAGGGAATTTGGTACAAATCATGTGAGTGCGCGATCGACTATCTGTAAATCATTTCGAAGGCTGATGAGAAAGTTTGTTGCAACAAGCGCTGTTCATGACCTGCAAACAACTGGTCGACCGTCACTTCAACACATGATTGTTCTGCCATTGTTTTTCTGTGACGTGTAAAAGACTACCTAAAGGAACGTCCGTCGGCTTCGAAATCCACTGTACACAGGGTATTTAAAAGACACAAGTATCGGCCGTACTGGGAGGCCAATTGGAGGAATTTCGAGTATCGGTTGTGGAGAAATATGGGTCATTTTACACGTGGTATTTATCGGAAAGGGATGTATATTTGATGGTATTCACTGACGAAGCAATATTTTGTCCGAATGGATCCGTGCAGAAACCCCATTTTTGGCACGTTAACAACCCCAATGGGTTTGCTCCAACCTGACGGTTATATAGCCCAAAGATTATGGTTTGTGCGGGGCTCCCTGGAACACGGACTGTCAGGCTTTTCTTTGTCGATAAGAGCATTCCAGATGAAACCTCCATTCGCATAATCATTTACAAACTACGATATTCCTATCACCAGATGCTACAGCAGAATATTGTACCAGCGCTGGAAGTACTGGACTACGTTCGGTTTCACCAAGATGGCTCAGCAATGTATACACTGTGTGTACGAGAATATCTGGATGAAATATTCGGGTGACGATAGATCGGTCGCGGTGGTTTAAGGGACTGGCCCCCACGGTCGCTAGATATTACTCCACTGGACTTTTTTCGTTAGTATTATCTCAAATACAGTCTACAAAGAAAGTCCACAAACACTGGAGAAACTCGAAATGGCCATAATCTTGGAATGCAGTGCAATCTCTGAGGAGGCTTTGCAACGTATTCTGTCACTGTATCTTATGAGAATGCGTTGAGCCTGACTAATATCTAAAAAACACATCACTGATAGTGTTGCACGGTATGTTCAAATTAGTCTCTTGTAATGCTGTAAATGGCACTGAGAAACGTACATCAAAACTGTTAGGGTGTCCATTTCCTTTCGCCCAAAACCGCCTCAGCCCTCGAGAGAAAAAACGATTGACTCAGTCTTAGTTAGCGCAACTGTTCAGAGTGGTCGAGAGGTTGCCTTGGTTAGTTTTTTACCCGTCCGACTTTTTTATTCCGCTGTGTCCATTAGTAACCCTAACTGTTTTTTTCCGGTAAATGTCCTTTTTTATGATTCGGGAACGTTTTTTCGTCACTGCGTCCCATATAAGTACTTTGTATTTTTCGCCTTGCCGCACACGTTTTGGGGCGGAACAAAGTTGTTTTTTGTACGCGTCTTTTGGCTTGTCTTGAGGGCAACCACGGGGTCAGTTGCGGTATTATTCGGGACCGAGATTTTCGTGTTAATTATTACCGGGATGAGAATTCAAATTCTGTCAAGCGCTCCACTATATCGAGAACGAACCAGCGCATCGTTTAGAATTTTTACAACAGAGACTATGTGACCAATCCTCACTAATGCGCACGATTTCACGAACAACGTCCTGGCTAGCTTTGGAGTACCGTACAGAGTTATCACGGACCAGGACCCGTGTTTTGAGGAGCAGCAATTTCAGGAGATGATACGGAATTGGGGAATTCAGCGCATGAGAACATCGCTGTACCATCCACAAACGAACGGGTTGACGGAGCGGTTCAATCGTACAATGAAGGAATGGCTGAATAGTAGAGGTAATAACTGGGAGGAGGGACTACCGGATGTTTTGTTTGGACATCGCACGACGAAGCATGCAGCAACCGAGAGTTCCCCATTTGAGCTGGTGTGCGGGAGGGAGCCAAGGATTCTCTTGGATGTCAGCGTGTCCAGAGACAGAGAGGGGCAATTATTGCCGCAAGAACGACAACACCTGGAAAACCGTGCACTTGAACGGACAACGGAAAGACAACGGCGGAATAAGCTAAGATATGACGTGAGGCACAACACGTAAATGGCGCCCGTTCAGGATCGGAGACCAGGGGGAAATAAGAGACTACGGCCGACCAGAAACATCCGGCCCAGGCGCAAGAAAATTTAGAAGGCGGTGGAATGGGCCATTCACCATCACGAACTGCAAGAATACGAGCTTTCAAATCAGCCACGGTCCCTGTGGGCGATGGATCAACGCGGTACACTTGGCACCCTGGCACAATCTCAGCAAGTTCCTTAAAGGAGAGACGAGTGTGGTGGATTATCAGGCTGGAGGCGCGATTATTCCAACACTCAAAAGAATATCTCGACATGGTCGTAGGATACGATCAAAGCCCACAGTGAGTAGATGACAGACAACACGAGCCATCGCTCAACGGAATCGGACCAATAGACGAACAATGGAAGGTGGAAACCCCGCGATAGAAGGCGCCGATCACACACATGAACCGGGCAGAAGTGCACATGACGTGTGAGCGAAAACCGGGGGGTGTTGTGGGCTGAAATTCAGACTAATAAACACGAGCGCGCGCACAGCATGGTAACTGGCGTGTTGGGCAACAATGATTGCACTTTATTGGACGCATTTTCGCTACATAATGTGTACGCACTTCCTATAGCTCATCCGTAAAATACAAAAATGATCTACTGTTCTTTCTACTAATCCGCGCCATCAGTATAAAAAAGCCTTGATGTCAGTGAGAGTTGTGTCGAAAGCCGTGGACTACTTAACTAGTTTGGTCAAATGCGCACACTGGAAACAGTCTATCCAACTTGCAGGTTGCTAAAAATACGGCTGATAGCACCTTCTGAAAACTGATGTTCACAATCCACCGTTTATCTGCAGTTTAGTACCAGTGACATTTATTTATGTGAAAGAGATGTGCTGGTAGCGGCAATGGCTTGGGAGTACCGGATTACTTATAGGATGATCGCAGCGCGTCGGATGGACTGAATTCTGAGGGATAACACCGTTTTGATAAACACGAGTGTCTTTCTAGGGGCGAATGATACCGAAACCAGGGTCAGAACTGTGATCTGTAGTCCGATTTGAGGACGGTGACTGTGGGTCCTAACAATTAAAACGTGCACAGATGTGCATACATGAACTAAATTGATCATTGTACGTCGAGCACTATCCCTCTGTCCTAGGAAACCATCAAAGAAAAAGTCTACGAATCAGAGGTTATTAATACTCATTTACTTGATCAACTTCGTCAGTGTTAATGTCCACATCCCATTTGACGCATCAACTGGGGTTGGTAAATTCGTCCAGGAACCTGCTCTCGCTAAGTTTTTCCATAAATAAAAAAGTGGGGAGATGTCGTGCCATTCATTCGTCGACCGCGCATGTGTACTCGTCTTCATTAAGATCGTTGGTATTTTTAAAGATTACCGTTGTTGTTTTCACTGCCTGGTTGACCAGAAGATGAGTTTAAAGCATATGGTGTTCATTCTCCGTTACTAATGCCTTAATGAAAAATAGGTGGTGTGTATATCTCCTTGCAAGGGAGAGACGAATATTTTGATGGTGGGTGATAAGATTTCCGGGTCCCAAAGATGTTTTGTTTTAAAATCAGCAGCGAATGTTAGGTTGAACAAGTATGTTCCATTACCTCAGGTACATTAGAAACGAATATAAGTGAGAAATACGGATGTCGTAGAAACCCATTTGTAGAGCCGTCATGGACGTTTTATTGAAAAACTTTCGGCCGTGATACTGGATTATTTAGGTTGGTTACAATGTTCCCTTATTACCGTTAATTTTGTCATGGACGACATTCTGGAGGGTGCGCTTCAGGAGTCCAGTGGGCTTGGTATTGAGCTTCTTCCTGGCGCTAGGTTGACCGATCTGGAGTATGCGGACGACATTGTCTTACTTAGCCCCTCTGCCGAAAACATGCAGACCATGCTGGACAGGTTGAGCGGTTGGGCTGGTTTGTATGGAATGCGCTTTGCACCTTCAAAGTGCAAAGTGTTACTTCAAGACTGAGGCATTTCTTCTTCTACTTTCTTTATTGCAGGTAATCCGCTTGGGACTGTTGACAATTTCACACACTTGGACAGCACTATCTCGTAAGCTTGTAATGTTGCTGATGAGATATCAGCGAGGATTGTGAAGGCACGAGTCACCTTTGCCAAGCTGCGTCACCTCTGGCGTCTGAAAGACGTCCGGTTGTCGCTGAAGGGAAGGGTATATAATGTATGTGTGTGTTCCATTTTA
>JTDE01003846.1:15202-26581 GCA_014338405.1 Paragonimus skrjabini miyazakii | reverse complement strand
AAGGTAGTGAGCAATGTGGCCGTTTGCCGACGCGTATTCCGGAACGCTCGGGATGCGCAATCAATTGGTCAACTACTCACGGTGCACAGCCTGAAGTGGTTGGGTAACGTACTCCATATGTCATCTGATCGTTTATCGTACCGGGCATTATATACTGAGACCACCAATGGTTGGGTAAAACCACATGCTGGTCAACCAACAACATGGTCACGAAATATGAAGATCCTGACTGCTCTACTGAGCAAAGTGGGTAGGTGTCACCTGCCTGGATGGGGTCTTCGTGATCACTCAAACCGCTGATTAGAGACACTATTTGAGATGGCGGTGTGCCACAGTCAATGGCGTACCTGTATCCATACCATTTCTAGTTCTTCCGCTTAGTCTACTTTTAATAATGTTCAACCTTCTTAGTAACGTTTTCTTCCAGGATATTCCACGTCACTGTTGAGGAGAGCGGCGGCCCGAGCCACAGTACCTTTTGGTCAGGCTCATGGCTGTTTTAATGATGACCGTTAGTGTGGGGAATCCCGTGACGTGTAATAAACTACAGTACTGTACTGGATTAACAAGTGATAATGCATTGGAAATTGTCTCACAAACTATTATTTTAACGAGTTTCTGACTCAAGCTTGAGGAAATATCCATCTATTTCGGAGAAGGTCATCGAAATCATACTGCAGTTCGATCAGCCACACTTTCCCCAAACATATCACACCAAGAGGTTACGGTCGTTTGTGTTTACTTTTGAAAACCGTTACCGAATTAAAACCGCGGATGGATCTGTGAACGGTCACAAGCCCATCAACAGCATTAAAAACGTATACTTTCTCCGTTTTCAGTATTTTTTTTAAATCCGTTGTTTTGGGACTACGCAACTATGTACTAATAATGTTCAGTTTGTTCAAGCGGAACAGAAACTTCAGGCTAACTGAGGATTCCTGATCACAGGGTTATCGATTGGATCGAACAGTGCGATTCTGTTTATTATCCTTTCGAACTGATCACATGAGATTGTATTTGATCGTTTGGATGTGACCATTCGGTGGTGCCTATTATGTGGTAGTTGACAATGTGGTTAACACGCTAGTCTCACAAGCACGAGAGTTGTAGTGCAAACTTCAGTCTCTTACGAGGATATGCACTACTGGTGAGTTGCAATAGGAGCGAAACTCCAGTCTAGTGCTTCCTGCCTGAATGAGCTACTCGAAAGGCTTATCTGAATGCGAAGGCTGCGATCAAGTGTGTATGGTGTTCAAGTTGACATAGAAAAGCTTCGTAGTTATCTCGATTCGCAAGTGTGAATTCATTTCCGTATTTCTTCAACGTTTTTGGTCACTGTGTAAGTAAATCGGATGTTTATTGAAAGCTACTGACGAGTTGTCGAGGATTTGATTAATTTCAAGTTGAACCTCACATTAGGTCGCAGCCTTTGTATTCACATAGACATTCCAGCCAACCTCTTCCGAAAAAAACGACACGGTTTTCGCCCTCACTAGGGCTCATCAATAGCACATATCCTTGCCTCGGCCAAAATTCGAACCTTGGCCACGCATTCATGAAGCAACCGTGTTGGCCAGTGCGTCATTGACTTCGGATTGAGCAGGATCAAATTATCATATCTGAACGCTCAGTCCAGAAGGTTAGAACGTTGGGCGGAACACTTCGAGGTTCAATTTAGCTGGTCTCCTGCTTCTACCATGCTGCCTCCACAAACGTCTGATGTAACGCTCTGGTCGGTAGATTTAGAACCACCCACTGAGACTGAGGTTCGCAATTGCATCTTGGCTCTCAATCGTAATAAGGTTGCTGGTCCAGATGATCTTGTGCCGGCACCTTTCAAAGAAGGTGGAGAGGTGTTAGTTGAGGCCTTGACTCAGCTGTTTCAACTTGTGTGGATGACGGATACCATCCCTCTGTGCTGGGGTTACGCGATAATAGTTCCTATATTCAAGAAAGGTAACCGGAGCTCCTGTGAAAACCATAGGGAAATTAGTTTAACTCCAGTCATTTCTAGGGTTCTGGCATCCATTATACTCCGCCGATTCACCGCAGTTCGTGAGTTACACATTAGAGAAGAACAGACAGGGTTTCGTCCTGGCAGGGAATGTATGGATCATATTTTTACTCTTCGTCAAATTTTGGAGCAGCGTCATGTATACTGCCGGCCAACAATTGCCATATTTCTCGACTATAAAGGTGCATTCGATTCGGTGGATCGGTCTACACTTTTAGAGTCGCTTAAACGCAGGGGTGTACCGACCAAGTATGTGTACTTCCATACTTCGGCTCAGGTTAGGGTTTACGGTGAGCTGTCTGACAGCTTCAGTACCAGAAGCCACGTTCGTCAAGGCTGTCCCATTTAACCATTTTTGTTTAATTTCGTCATGGACGAAATAATGGAGGACTGTTTGCGGCACTCACATGATGCTGGTGTGGACCTCCTACCTGGTGGAAGGCTGACTGATCTTGATTATGCTGACGATAAGGTGTTGTTGCTATTTGACAACTTTAAAGCGGCACAAGCAACACTGAATGCAATTTCGCGTTCTGCTATGCGGTTTGCCGCATCGAGGTGCAAAGTGCTTCTGCAAGGTTGTTGTGATTACGTAGATTTAATGTTAGACAATGAAGTTATGGAGGTTGCTGACCGGTTTGTATATCTGGGAAGCTGCATCAGCGGCGGCGGCGGAGGTGTAGGGAATGAAATAGAGGCGCGTATTGCTAAGGCTAGAGCGGTGTTTACTAATCTGAGGCACTTATGGCGACAGAAAAGTATATCTCTTAAGCTTAAGGGTCGCGTATATCAGACAACAGTGAGGGCTGTATTACTATACGGCAGTGAAACATGGCCGATCAGAGTAGAAGACGTGAACCGTCTTCAGGTATTTGACCACCGATGCCTGCGTTCAATCGCTCGTATCGGGTAGCACCAGTGAGTGAGTAACGAGGAGGTTAGGAGGCGGGTGTTTGGCACTGATTGTCAAACGAGTTATTCTGTTCAGTCACTACATCTGCACAGACTTAAATGCCAGTTAGTCGTTTGCCGCACCGAGCACTGTTTGCCGACGCTGCGGTCGATTGGCAAGGTGCGAGGTGGACAGGTGATGACCTGATGTAGACAAATGAAATCGTTCACGAAGGGGTTGGTTACTGTGGATCGGGTTCGTCTGTCGAGCTGGAGCCTTCCCGACTCTCAGAGTCAGTGACTTGAGACGTTAAGTGAGATGGCAGCTAACCGAGCTCAGTGGTGTGTATGTTGTCGTTGTTTGGTCCAGTTGTCTGTGCACTTGAAGACGTGAGACAGTGAAAGCCGCAAGGAAGCTGTCTCGCTGATGAGGCCTTACTTTCACTCACAGCTCGGTTGTTTGTTTGCAAGGTGTAGGCGCCTCGATGTTGTATGTTTGAATGTAGACGTGACTATTTTTTAGTGGTTAGGTCCCCCCTCTCCCCTTTTTTTCCTCTTTTCTCTTCCTATACAGGGTTTGCTTTTTCTTCTTCGTGGTTTTGTGGCAGTTAAGCATCAGTGTGAGCCAGTGATGTATTGCTGTCTATGATGATGATGATGAACGCTCGGCCATTTTCGTCTGCGAGTAATGGTCAAGTTATCCGATCGTCTCGATAGGAGTTATCCTCTGCTAAGTCCGACCGATAACTCCGCGATTAGGACTTTCGAACCCTTCTCGTCTCATTAAACCTGCTAGGCATTATTTTAGATTATTGCTCGGTAGTCGGGGATTTGGATATCGATTTGATCCAATACAGTTTAAACGTCTACGTTCCTAAACTGCTATGGAAGCTCCACAGAACCAGAAAAAAATTCGTCAAATATATCATTGTACTTGTTGCCGATGTATATGGTAAAACTGTGATGAAAATCTACTGGATTCACCGCTTATCCAAACCCCGAAACAATAGGAGTTCTAACAAGAGACCAATCCAAACGTCGCGTTGAGGATACTACATCAGGATTGGACGAACAGTCTCAATGTTACGCCTCCTGTTATTCGCTCATTTCTTTGTTCCGTGTTGCATCAATTGACGTTCAGTTTGTGACTTAGTATGTTTCAGTACGATCAACCAATGAGTGACTGTGATTTCTTTAATACTGTTGTACATCCATAAATTCGGCTTCTTGTCTCACGAATATGAACTGCTTACGGCAACCAGTGCGAGGTCTTCTGCTTATTACTTGCGTGGGAGGTTTCAATCCTAGTAAGATTTCTAGAGCTATTCGAAGTCCCTAATTCCGAGTGTCACAAAAACCCTCTTCAAACCTATGCTAAATACAGAAATACCTATCAGGTCTATTACGAAGTAGGCATTGGGTTCTGTAGCGCATGCCGTCACCCCTCTTGCTGTCCATTACTTTGTCAAAGCAGAGAACGAGGGTAGTATTTAGAACTGTTTTGAAAATATTTGGTGGAGCTGATGAGGCCATGTAGGAGCTCTTGATGTTTATCTGGTGATCTATGTAGCCATAGATGTTATATTACTGATGAGTAGTCGGGGATTTGGTTAGCTTCAAGTTGAACATCATCCACCGTTGATCGCAGCCGTCGCATTCCCATAGACTTCCCAGTCGGCCCCTTTCGAAAAGAAGCATTAGACTCGAGTCGCGCTCTCATTAGAGCTTGTCAGTAGTGCATATCCTCGCCACTGCCGGGACTAGAACCACAACCACGCTGTTGGTGAGGCGACCGTGTTTACCACTGCGCCATTGACCACACGTTAGGCACGACCGAATTATCATATGTGAACACTCAACCACTTTCGTTTGTGAGTAATCATCAGGTTTCCCGGTCGTCTCGAAGATAGGTTTGATTATGAATTGTCCCCAGGCTTTCGACAGACTGTCAGTTGTCAAGGATCGAATAAAACGTATTGCTATCGGTCCTGCTAATTCGGTGGTGCAACTTTTTAAGACGATAGGGGATATCAGGTTAGCACCTGGTGGTTTGTGATTTAGTTACGACTTGTGACACTGATAATTCAATTAAACAGATCAGTGTGCGCAAAAGTTGTTCGTCATGCACATTCACGTACTGCTTATCATAGGGCAGCATATCTTAGACTTCCAGTTGGGTTCTGTTTTAAAGTCATGTAGATCAGTGGCGGAGCCAGTCCACAGATTAAATTTGAGTCATACACAGAAGACTGGTTAGAATCTTACTGTTTTACAAATCCTCTTTTCAAACACCGAGCACTCTGAAGACATGAGTGACTGAACGATCGTCATACTGTAGTACCCGGTTCGCCACAGGTACGCCGTAAACAATCAGCAGCACACGCGGGTATACTCAGACTTTCGACAATTAATCGTACAGTTGACAGTAACAGCAAAATAGGCATAGGGGAAACAGAAGATAAAAAGTAGCTCACCTTTTGGATATCGTATGGCAGGTTGAGTCCAAGATATAGGGTATCTGAACTGCAGATTACGCCAGTGTGTTTGACTGTGAGCATTCTACATCAGTCAGTTCTACTTAAACATTACATTCAAACGTCATGCTTTCACGTCGATCAGCACTTTCATGATTGATGAGTCAAATGAATTCACCTCATCAGCTGTCATCTGACTATTATATTCAAATGGTTAAAATAGACTCGACCCTTTCAACTCAGTACTGTTTGACGCCAAAAATAAGTATAATAAATCACTGGAATGCGTTCATCAATAACACGTTTGAGAGATCACCGATGTTGCATCCGCTCCTACTCAGTCAAGCCTGTCAGTAGGTCAATCAATAAACAAAATCGCAGGTTGTATGAAGTGGAGTACTCAAGCAGAAGCCCATTTTTGCAATTACGATGTTATCTCGGTAAACCTTCGTAGTTTTCCGAAAGATCCCCCCCTGTCTCAACTGCTCCTGTTTCTCTTTGAAAGTGATTTTCATTGTCGTTATGGTCTTCGAAGCTTATTATGAGTTCGACATTTCATAGACACGTTCTCCCTCATTTGAATTACCAGAGCCAATCGAGAGTTCATAACTGCGGACGGTTTCACAATCGTTGCATTATCAAGATTTTCAGAGTTTAATTCCCTCTTTGAACAAAAACTAAATCAAATACAACAGTTGCTGTTATTAACGCTTTCAGACATACCCAGAAACCGGATCGAAGTTACCCAGTTCAAATTTACTCACAGACGTTTGCAGCCAAACTCTTAGATTTAACAATTTGATCGTGCGTAGTGTTTGGTCTGTGGCACGGTGGCCGAAACGCTCGTGTTACATGCACTTGTGCTGGAGTTCAGCTCTTGGCTGGGTAAGACTGTGTTTTACTGAACGACTCAAACAAAAACGAACCTTGAGCTTAATCTTTTCTTTTGGTAGAAGTTGACTGAAATATTTGCCTTAGTACAGAGACTTCGATACCCTCTAACTGACGGTGGATGTAAACTACGCTTGTGCACGTAAAGTTTAATTTTCGGGTTTTGGACGCACTTAACTCGACATGAAATTTCTTGACAAGCACTTCGCACTGATTTGTGTATTCGTTCAACGATGACCTAGCTCCACCTTTATACTTAGTAGTTTGTTTACATTATCGAACTTGTTGTTTATTCGTGAGGATAACCTGACCGCCAGTCATCCAAAATGAAGTGAGTGGGTGGGTACCGATGTTTAACTGATGCACGGTCGTAGATACTAGAGTTGGGTTGATAGTATTGATAAAACCAAGCAACAGAAGTGTAGCTCGATTGGTAGAGGATAAACAAACGCATAAGATTAAAAGTCCCCAAAAACACGAGACTAAAGGAAGGAAAGTGGACGGTCTACCACCGTGAATGAAACATCACGTTTTGAAACGCAGATGACAGTAAGTCCGTGACTCAGAAGTTACATTCCCCGGCCTGAACGGATTCTTGATATCACTGGGCTAGTTGCAATGTCTCGCATAGCCCACGTAATAGTAGTTAAGTAATACATGATAAGAACCCAGCCATCAGCGTTCAAGAGTTGAGAATTAGCTATCGATACTGGATGCCGAATTAACATCAGCGAGTAATCGGGATCTGGAACTCAGGACAATGTAGCTTGTAAGCCACAAAGTGTTAAAAGTGTACACAACGACCGTGCAAACGCGAATCAAACCATTGGAAGTTACACACTGATTCTCCGAAGTGGGTAATCACAGAAGGTATTCAGTAGAGAGGTTCGTCTGTTCATTAGAAGTACGTAGGCGTGTCCATCTTCCTGTTTATTGATGCTGTACGAATTAAGCGTCTTCAGTTCGTGCGCACACTCACTGGGGCAAACTTTGTTTAACAGAAGTATAAAGTGCGCTTTCTAAAGATGTATTTCATATCTGAACTGGATTCACGAGAAAATGTCGATAAGTAATCGTATATGACGTAGTCATATTTTATGTTGGGTATTTGGTTTGATGACTCAAGATTAACATTGGAAAGCTCGGAGTGTGACGAGTGCAGGGGTTGCTGTTAATCACGGAGCTCGAGCAACTTATTGTTTAATGTGACGGCGTTCCCACAAATGTATGGAGGGAAAACTACAAAGGTTTACCGAGATAACATCGTAATTGCAAAAATGGGCTTCTGCTTGAGTACTCCACTTCATACAACCTGCGATTTTGTTTATTGATTGACCTACTGACAGGCTTGACTGAGTAGGAGCGGATGCAACATCGGTGATCTCTCAAACGTGTTATTGATGAACGCATTCCAGTGATTTATTATACTTATTTTTGGCGTCAAACAGTACTGAGTTGAAAGGGTCGAGTCTATTTTAACCATTTGAATATAGTAGTCAGATGACAGCTGGTGAGGTGAATTCATTTGACCCATCAATCATGAAAGTGCTGATCGACGTGAAAGCATGACGTTTGAATGTAATGTTTAAGTAGAACTGACTGATGTAGAATGCTCACAGTCAAACACACTGGCGTAATCTGCAGTTCAGATACCCTATATCTTGGACTCAACCTGCCATACGATATCCAAAAGGTGAGCTACTTTTTATCTTCTGTTTCCCCTATGCCTATTTTGCTGTTACTGTCAACTGTACGATTAATTGTCGAAAGTCTGAGTATACCCGCGTGTGCTGCTGATTGTTTACGGCGTACCTGTGGCGAACCGGGTACTACAGTATGACGATCGTTCAGTCACTCATGTCTTCAGAGTGCTCGGTGTTTGAAAAGAGGATTTGTAAAACAGTAAGATTCTAACCAGTCTTCTGTGTATGACTCAAATTTAATCTGTGGACTGGCTCCGCCACTGATCTACATGACTTTAAAACAGAACCCAACTGGAAGTCTAAGATATGCTGCCCTATGATAAGCAGTACGTGAATGTGCATGACGAACAACTTTTGCGCACACTGATCTGTTTAATTGAATTATCAGTGTCACAAGTCGTAACTAAATCACAAACCACCAGGTGCTAACCTGATATCCCCTATCGTCTTAAAAAGTTGCACCACCGAATTAGCAGGACCGATAGCAATACGTTTTATTCGATCCTTGACAACTGACAGTCTGTCGAAAGCCTGGGGACAATTCATAATCAAACCTATCTTTAAGAGTGAATGCAAAGATGGCCAGGCAAATAATCGACCAATAGCGCTGCTTTCAATGATATCCGAAGTGTTTGAGAGTCTGCTAGATAACCTGCTCAAGGTCAACAGGGCAGGCCTCGAACTTATCACCAAAGGGCAACACGGTTTCCCTAATGCATATTAATGCGTCACGAATCTGCTGATTCCTCGTGGCTTTTGGGCTAAGGCTGTTAACGCAAACTTGACCATAGATGTAGTTTAGATTGACTTTTCCAAACCTTTTACATGATTTGTCGTTCCATCTTGCTGCGGAAACTTCATAATTATGGCTTCGGTGTGCTCTTACTCAGGGAAACGTAGTGCAGTGAAGATGAGCGATCGTAATATACCACTCATACCAGTGCTATTCAGTAGTAGGACAGGAACACATATTTTGACATCGCACAAGCCGCAGGAAAAATGCAGGAAGGAAAATCAGAGTGCAGCATCGCCCACAATGGTCCCTGTTACTTAAAGGAACTGAGCATTAATGTCTGCGGCAACCGAGACGGTCTGGGGCCGAATACCGCGTGCAAATGAGTGGTTTTGTTTCAGGTCTTGTTTAAACGCTTAACCCATGTATTGCTTTGCCGAATAAACGGCCCTTGTGCCATCCGCGTTCCTGGAACACTACAGTAGGTTCAACGCCAAGGATAGTTTACAGAGTGGTTCCCTACCAACAGGCTTTCCGCAATGATCCATCCTAAGACCTCTGTTGTCCATTATTTTTGTTTCTGAACCACCAGTTACCGCCAATTCACCGATGTTAACCCACACCGCTAACACTAAACTCTGACGAGTGCCCGGAAGATGTAATACTCCTAATGATCAAGTTGAAATATCTATACCGGTGGTCCATAAAAAACAACTCCCGTTTAATGTCAGCAAATGTGAAGTCATGTACAGTTGCCATCGGAATAGTGCAGATCACTACCTTGGCGCCACATAGCTACTCGTATCAACATGTAAACGAGACCTGCGGACTACAGTGACAGACAGTTTAAGTCTGTCGAAATATTGTGTAGCAGTGGCTAAAATGGCGCAATTGACCTTGAACCTCTTGTGAAGAATTTGTGGAATGTTCTACCCTTAAGTGTTTCCCATTTTGTTCGCCTCCACACTCTGCCCACACCTGGAAACCAACATACAGGTCTACTGTCCTTGTCTTAAAAAAGGATTTGGAACTTATTGCAACAGGTCAAAGATGGACAACTAGTAGAACTATGGCGTTCAGGAAAATCCTCTACCCAGATAGACTATCATAAGTAGGTCAACTCTCAACGACTTACAGACACCTCAGAAGAGACAGAATTCCTAACTACAAAATACTCTGTCTTCCATTCAGTAGAAGAGCTCATTCCACTAACTGTGGATAAACGTTCAACGAGCCACTCGTTCAAATTTGATTGTGGAATATTCAGGCTACTTTGCAGACAAAACTGCTTTGCAGTTAGGGAACGCGCTTCCCAATTCCGTGGTCACAGTTGAATCGGTTGATCGATCAGTACATGAGTAAGAGACAACTGGCACTACAATTTTCCTAACCACCATCTTAGCTTAGTCCCCCAAGTCGTGAAATTCGTAAACCGACGAAATGTTATCTCAGTTTGTTTCGCTGTTTGTTGGTGATATGACTGTATGCTAGCAGCTTCACAAAAGTGTATTTTTATTTGCTTCTATTCACTTTTCCTTGCACCCTTAAATTGTCCAACACATTTCTCCTCGATCAGCAAGAGATTTTTCTCCCTCCTACAACAAAGTATGAACCTATGAGCAAAGACCAACAATCGATAACTTCTGCTCGCATAAGGTCGGCTAACTTGGTTGAACAGAAATATTTCAATTGGTCAACATATTGGTTAAGAGCAATTATGGGAAGCATTGTCCTCAATCAACCGAATTAAAGCAGACGGTACACTGGTTTATTATCTGATCCCGCAAAATTATGCTGAGCCATAAAAAACATATGTCTGACACATAGTACAGGTATTGCTCTGTTCGTGGCCTAAATACGATCATCCTCGTCCCAGTGAGTAGTGCTGATTGACATTAACTGTTTAACATATCTAACAATGGTGCCTTACTTTACTGGTGTATGGTAATATTAAACGACTGTGTCGAACACCTGGCATACCCATCAACGTGTATCAACGAACCAGTTTCAGGGGCAGTCTAGAAATGCACAATACATCCGGTGGAAGCCTGTAGTGACAAGTTAAAGTGACGCTTTCAGCTGGCAAATAGCTACCTAGGATCTCCAAGATATCAGGTACCCTAACAAAACAAAGAAATGAATTATTACGATGCAGAGATGGAACGTAATTACAAACAAGCGAAGAAGGCATACACGAATGAACCCACTGACAAGGAATCAGTCTAGAACTGCGATGGAAAAATATTGCTTCAAACGGCTCAGCTGCGCTTGTCATCCAATTGACACTGTATTTCAATACGTTTGAATTATCAAAAATTAGCTAGCATCTAGGGTGGGGGTTGCATTTGTGTTAGGGCGCCCCACCCTGTGACCGTCCCAGTGGCGCCTCCGTCGTGAGAGCGAAGGAAAAAAATCACTCGACTCAGTCCAAACTAGCGGAACTGTCAAATCGGTTGAGACTTTTTATACCGCTATGCCCATGTGTGGTCCTAACTGTTTCTCATGATGTGGTGGGAATGTATGCTCATGACGTGCCCTATAAATGCCTTGTACTTGTCGCCCTACCCTGCACACGTTTGGTAGCGGAACAAAGCTTCTTATTTTGAACGCGTCTTTTGGCTTGCCTTGGGAGCGATTACGGGAACAGTCGCGGTATTATTCGGGACCGAGATT
>JTDE01003846.1:0-13327 GCA_014338405.1 Paragonimus skrjabini miyazakii | reverse complement strand
CAAAGCTTCTTATTTTGAACGCGTCTTTTGGCTTGCCTTGGGAGCGATTACGGGAACAGTCGCGGTATTATTCGGGACCGAGATTTTCGTGTGAATTATTACCGGGACGAGAATCCGATTTTATCGAGCGTACCACTATACCGAGATCGAACCAGTGTACCGTTTAGGAGAGTTTACAACAATTTGATAGAAGTAAGCCTCCAAATGTTGCGGAATAGGACTTAAATCGATTGGATTGTATGCTTTATAAGTTTTTGTTTAAACCCTTCAGAACTCCTCCGAGTGATTGCCCACCAACACAAGAGTATTTCACAATGAAATGAGCTGAAAGTGTTATACACACTCAATAGCTAAACTGGTGTAGTCACCGTTGGCAATTGATCTTATGGTGATTACCAGATTGCATGTCATTCTCCACACTTGTCTAGGATATGAACCTTGACAGAGCAATGAGCTCGAGGTTCGCTCTTGTCTGAACTCACCAATAATGCATATCCGTGCTTTGACTAGGTTGACTTCCGGCCACATTCTGTTGACTAACCGTTCCTCCAGGTCACTCGTTATTTTGTGTCTGTTAAAAAGGTTACCTGATGATCCGTACGCAGAAGTGGGTGCATATAGGGATTGTCTAATGTGAGATACACAGTTGGTGAACGTACCATAAAAATTAGGCTGCGGATCAGAAAAAGCTTGTGGATGAACTTATCATAAGAAACAGTGGGTCAATGCATTAAGCAAGATTATGGTCAGCCTTAAAATGAGCGCGCAGAATTCAACGAATACTACCAGAGAACAGTAAGCCAATCTGATGGCACACAACTCATGAGCTGTTCCTTAAAAATAAGTATTGTTTGGAGGTTTCAAGCTACGGCAGGAAAGATACAAGTATAACTTTAGAGGCAATATTAATAATCTGATATGGTCAACAGAACATCAAGTCATCAAAGTATAAGTTTCAGAATCAGGTTGAAGATTGGTCAAACAGATACAAACAGCGCAAACGGGTACTGGAGGTGAATCAGCACTGATATACTTTATGCCTCCACCTTAGACAACGTAAACAGCATTTCAGAAGCGATGCTCAAAATTAGTGGCCGGACGGGTAAGAACTCCTGCTCGTGGCACAAAAGATTTCCGGTTCGGTCCCCCATTCAGAAAGTTTCTACCTGTTGGGTTCAAACACGGACGAAGCCGATCGTGTAGGGACGGTTTGAGAGTAAGCATCATGGAGAGCTGTAAACCTGTCCTTGCGATTAGGACTTCCTAGACAAGTATAAATCTCCGATCTCATTAAACCTGCTAGGTGATTGGAGTTACCAGGACAGTAACTGTTCCTCCATTTCGAGACGTTCGGGCGATCTGATCATTACTCACAAGCAAAAGTGATTGTGCTTTCACATATGATAATTCGGTCGTGCCTAACGTGTTGTCAATGGCGCAGTGGTAAACACGGTCGCCTCACCAACAGCGTGGCCGTGGTTCTAGTCCCGGCAGTGGCGAGGATATGCACTACTGACGAGCTCTAATGAGAGCGCGACTCGAGTCTAGTGCTTCTTTTCGAAAGGGGCCGACTGGGAAGTCTATGGGAATGCGACAGCTGCGATCAATTGTGGGTGTTGTTCAACTTGAAATAAACTATATCCCCGAGTACTCATCATTAACTAATAACAATTCGTATTCTCCGTATGTGATCGATTACCATGATGTCACACACGTTACGGAGGCGTTGCCGTTTTCACAAATTGACGATGTAATTTTGTCATAACGCCTGCTTATTTCACCAGTAACTCAGTGTTTCAAGGTCTGCTTATTTGTCTTATCAGTTGTCTGGTTAAATTTGATCGATAGTTTTCTGATTGGTTGTTTGTCAGACTGGTCATGTTTATGGGTAACATGTCACATTCGTTTTGGTCACTCACTGAGTGGCAGAAATCCAGTGTACGCTCTCGAGTCTCGTGTTCTAATTCCGCACGGCTGGTCGGGTTATAATATTTGGCGACGGACAATGGCAGATCATTCTAATCATGTCGTTATCACTAGAGGAAGTTCAGAAGTTTCTTAAGCAGCAGCACGAATATTACGAAGCTACTCAGTTGAAGTTGATTGAGGTCATGGCGCAGAAAGTCACAGTTCAACATAGTTCAGCAGTTGCAACCACAGTGTCCACAGCAGAATCATTGGCCAACAGCATAACAGAATTCAACTATCAATCAGACAGCGGAATCACGTTCGAAGCTTGGTTCCGGCGTTATGAGGACATATTCAAGGAGGACGCAGTAAACTTAGATGACAATGCCCAAGTCCGACTACTTCTGCACAAACTGGGTGCAACGGAACACACTCAATATTGTGACTATATTCTGCCAAAGAACCCACGTGAATGCTCATTCACAGACACTGTACAGTGCTTGGTGCGCATTTTCAGCGAACATATGTCATTGTTCAATACTCGATTTAAATGCTTGCAACTCCGTTAGCAATGCTCGGAGGTGTGGTCAATCGTGAATGTGAGAAGTTAAGCAGTCAACAGTCAGTTTAAAACTTTAATTTTTGTGTGTGGACTTAAATCAGCATCCGATGCGGATATCCGTACATGTATCTTATAGCGGCTCGAAAAGAACCCAGACTTGACATTACAGACTGTGACAAGTGAATGTCAACGAATAATAAATCTTAAAAATGATGCCAGACTGAAGACAAGCGCAACAGCGACGATGAAGTCAATGTGTATGTTATCAATAAAGCAAGAAGCATCCAGTCAACAGAATTCACAGCAAGGCCACCAAGCATGTGTTAGCATTGTGGAGAATGGCATTTTGCGCGAGTTTGTAAATTTCGAAATTACACGTGCCAAAAATGTGGGAAAAATGGACATAAAGAAGTTCGCTGTAGGAGAGCATCCTCATCCAGGCGTTAACAAGGGCCCTATTATGACAGTCGATCTAACGTTGTCTTCGCCGCATTTGATAGTGATATTTCAGGTAACAGAAGATATATTGACATCATACTGAATGGCACACAAGTGCGACTACAAGTGGATACGGCCTCTGACATTACACTTATCTCAGAGAAAACATGGGATTGTTTACACATACTGGCATACGTCTAGACCGATCATGTGGCACGGAACGCCTCGGGGACTGAAAATCAATTTGTGGGAAAGTTAAAATGTGAGTTTCAGCTTGGCAATTTGCATGCTATTGGTATCTGTTACATTGTAAAAGATCTTAAGTTGAATTTATTAGGTATAGACTGGATTGATAAACTGAGATTATTCGACGTGCCATTGAATTCAGTTTATAGTCAAGTCTGTTCAGTTGCTAAAATTATATCCGCTTATCAGAAGCCAAGGTCGTTGGCTGACGCAGACGTTACAACAAAAATGATTTCCCAATTGCAGGGACAGTACCATAACCTTTTTGAAGATGGTCTTGGTCGGTGTACACAGGCAAAAGCTACCTTGTACCTTCGCTCAGGTACAAAACCAGTTTTCTGTCCCAAAAGGCCGGTTCCATATGCAGCCATTTCTTCGTTGGAGGATGAATTGAACCGGTTGGAAAGAATGGGAGTCATCAGTCCATTAAACTATTCGGTTTGGGCTACACCCATAGTAGTAATACAAAAGACAAATGGGTCGCTACATTTATACGGTGACTTCTCAACTGGTCTAAACGAAGCCTTGGATACTCATCAGTATACGCTGCCCGCTCCCGAGGACCTGTACGCAAAGCTAAACGGTGGAAAGATTTTTGCTAAGATTGATTTTTCTGAGGCCTGTCTACAAGTAGAAATCGACACATACGGTAAGCAGTTTCTAACCATTAACACACATCGTGGACTGTACGAGTTCAACCACCTACCATTCGGTATGACGTGTGCTCCAGCGATTTTTCGGCAGATCATGGACACGATGTTAGCTGGTTTGACGTGTGTAATGGCTTACTTGGACGACATTATTATTGTTAGTACCACAATGGGAGATTATCCATTGCATCTCGCTTCGGTTTTTAAACGCATCGAAGAGCATGGTTTCCGCGTCAAGTCCAACAAATGCTCCCTCTCAATGGAAAGTATTCAATATCTGGGTTTCGTTATTGACCAGGATGGTCGTAGGCCTGACCCAGAGAAGATAAAAACTATAACAGAAATGCCCCCACCAACAGATATGACTACCCTCCAATCGTTCCTAGGCCTGATAAACTATTACAATAATTTTGTGTCCCATATGCATGATGTTCGTGCACCACTGAATCATCTACTTATGAAAAATTGTCCATGTCTGTGGTCAGAAGCCTGCCAGTATTCGTTCGTTCGTATCAAACAAATTTTGACTTCCAATTTGCTTTTAACCTATTATGACCCAAAACTAGAAATAACTGTTGCTGCAGATGCATCGCGGTATGGCATTGGAGCAGTCATTCTGCACAAATTTCCCGATGGTTCACAAAAGGCGGTCTCACATGTTTCGCGCACACTAAGTTCGACTGAGAGGAACTATAGCCAAACTGAAAAAGAAGGGCTCGCGCTCATATTTGCAGTTAAAAATTTTCAAAAAATGTTGTACGGACGGAAGTTTACGTTATATACAGACCATAAGCCTCTCTTGTCAATTTTTGGTACAAAAAAGGGTATTCCGGTTCACACGGCCAGTCGATTACAGCGATGGGCTACTATGTTACTAGGATAAAATTTTGAAATTTGGTTCAAGAAAACATCAAGTTTTGGGCATGCAGATGCATTATCTCGCCTCATAGCAAAAGAAACGGTCACAAGGCCTGATGAGGACTCAGTCATTTCATCAATATCAACAGATGATGAAGTTTACAAAGTTTTTTCAGACTCAGTCAGTAATCTACCAGTAACTGCCAAAATGGTGGCAAAACAACAGCGGAGGATGTTTTATTACAGCAAGTCATGCACTGCCTCCAGAATGGTTGGCCAACTGGTTCAATAGATGAGAGACTGAAACAATTCTTTCCCCGTAAGGAATTACTTACCATGATCAACGGGTGTTCAATGTTAGCAGATCGCGTAATGATTCCAACAGTTTTACAGCGGCGCATAATAAGGCAGTTACATTCGGGTCATCCTGGTATTAGCCGTATGAATTCGGTGGCTCACAGTTACGGTTATTGGCCAGGAATCGATGGGCAAATCGAAAATTTGGTTCGATCCCGCAGAAGTTGCGCAATGGCGACAAAATGCTCGTTAAATCTGAACTATACTCATGGCTCAAGGCTGACAAACCCTGGTCCCGGGTTCACCTTGATTTGGCGGGCGCATCGAACGGATTCTTCTATTTATTGGCGATCGATGCACACTCAAAGTGGCCAGAAATTTTCCCCATGCGAATCGCTACAACATCAACGACTATTTCTCATCTTCGACGATTATTCGCTCAATTTGGTGTTCCGGAAGTTCTAGTGACGGACAACAGTTCAGTTCAGTGGAATTCCGAGCATATTGTGTCAGCAACAGCATTCATCACGTATTCACGCCAGTTTATCACCCACATTCTAATGGCCGAGTGGAGAGATTTGTAGATACGTTTAAGAGGGCCTTACAGAAATTGGAAGGAGAAGGTAATGTAGAAGAAATTATTGACGTTTTCCTGAGGGCCTACCGTTCAACAGCCAACCTGGCGACACCGAAGCAGCAGCCACCGGGTGAAGCATTTCGGGGACGACGGTTAAGAATTCTACTTGATATTATACGCCCAAAGATCAATACAAGGGAGAGAAATGAGCCAATGGAAGCGCAGTTCAACAGGCATCATGAAGCACGCCTCAGATATTTCCGACCGGGAGATGCAGTCCATGTGCGGAATATGCGTCACACTGGGGAAGTTTGGTTATTAGGCCTAATTGTCAGTCGTAAAGATAATGTAGTCTACCGAGTCAGAGTTGGAAAATTCATCCGGACACGTCATGTCAATCACTTGAGACAACGAGCCGATGATAGCCAGGAATGCCATCGGACCAACGATCAACTACCCCTTGACATAGCGTTAGGTACATTCTCGTTAACGCCAACATGCCAAACACTCCTAGTCATCTCAGACGCTTTAGATACTCGCAGATCTAATCGTGTTCGTCAACCAATCAAACGTTTAAGTGTTAACATCATAAAACATTCTTATGACATGTGATTAACTCGTTTTTGTTGAAAAGAGAGATGTTACGGACGCGTTGCTGTTGTTGCACATTGTCGATGTACTTTTGTTTTAACACGAGCTTATTTGTCTTACCAGCCGTTGGTGGTCTGGTTAAATTGGATCAATAGGTTTCTGATTGGTTGTTTGTCAGACTGGTCATGTTTATGGGTAACATGTCACATTCGTTTTGGTCACCAACTGAGTGGCAGAAATCCAGTGTACGCTCTCGAGTCTCGTGTTCTGATTCCACACGGCTGGTCGGGTTATAACAACATTCACATAAACCTTACGTTTCCTTGCACAAGCAAAGTGTGATTGTTTTTTTCCGTTGGAACTCGATGGGTGATCAGTTCGTATGGAAAATGAATTTAATTAGCCGCCACGATCGAATAAAAAACATCCGTTTAAATGCTTTGAAGTGATAAGAGAAGGACGTGGCGATTCCGAGATTTAATGTGCGTGTCTGAAAGAGACAGTCGAAGGGAGGAAGGAACGTTTTACGAACTTCGTGTCTGGTTAGCTGTGGCGTTGGCAAACCTTTTTGAAAACTGAACATCTGGACACCAAACAGCAACGTAGAATTAGATATCTTACATTTTACTGTCCTATGTAGTAAGGTTTAAGTGCTGGCACACTTTTCATAGAATAAGTGAAAGCTCTAACGCTTGTTGACCGTTTTGTCTAATTTCATTACCAGGCATTTCTTACTTTTCACTTTTACATCTTGTTTTGTGTGACCATGCGACAAATTGTTTTGGTATTCTCTAAACCAAATGTTATGCCCACCTCAAATCCATACCGGTTGTGTTACCACAAGACAAATTTTGACCACAAGGAGTTAACGTTCAAATTCACTACAGAGTTATCGGGTTGTGGGCCACCTTTCCTTCGACACGTCACTCATTTATAAAATTTACGAAGATTAAAGAATTTCAAGGATAAGACAATTTCTGGTGATTGGAAGTGTGCACCCACTGGATTTACAATCTTATGAGCATTACGGTTTAGGAGCACCGCACACAGTATGCTTGTCTGCCAAATGACTGTTAACTCTAGCATCCACCCTTAAAAAAATTGAAAAACAACAATGTCTCGTTCGCAGATCAGCTCGCCTTGGGGTTTTTATTGTGACAATATTATAACTGAATTTTTTTGAGGATCACCACTAGTTTCTTTGCAATTTCTTTCATATTGTCTGTGGATACAAGTGCCTCATCCGGATATTCACATACTCCTAATTCGGAACTCATTTCATCAATAGGTGCCGAACATAATCCAGATTAGGCCGTAAATAAAAGTATGTATTTGAACTTGAATAAACTCCAATGTACATTGACTGGAACTAATGTAGTGAGGATGTGCGATCGTAATATACTACTCACACGACTACCAATCAATAGTAGGACCAGAGCGTATATTTTGACATCGAAGTAGCCGCAGGAGAAATACAGGAAGAAACATCGGAGTGCAGCATTGCACAAAATGGTTCTTGCTACGTAAAGGAACTGTGGCAACCGAGATAGTCTGGGCCGAGTACTGTATTCAAATGAGTGTTTTTGTTTGTGGCCCTGCTTAGGCGCTTAACCAATGTGTTGCTTTCTCGAATAAATAACCCTTGTTCCATCCGCGTTCTTGGCTCACAACACTAGTATCTTGGAGCAAAGGTTCAACGGACTCTGTAGGTAAGCATTGCTTTGCATCAACTTTTATAGACGTTTGGTTTCTTTCACGCAACCACTGCAAATAGTTTGAGTCTGAACTTCGTAAATAATCTGTAATAACCAACGAGGCTGGGGCTTCCCTAGATTTTCCTAATTAAGGCGATGAAAGTTGTCTACACAGGCGGGTTACCTCTTATTTTATTGACACCATCATGGACTATAAACGTGGACACCACAGTTCCATTTCTCTGCATTGTTCAGACCCGCATAAATTCTAAATTGTTATACGTTAGGCACTTCACTTGTACGATGCTGGTTCGTACTAAACGATACCGACTTATTTGAATTGTTTCCAGCTTTCGACTTTTGCCACGCGTAGTTAAAATGTATCCTAACTGGACCACTGCAAGTGTTTGTTCCCATGGCAAGATGGACACGCATACTATCTTTCAGAAAACGAGTCTGCTGCTGAGTGATGACAGTTGCACAACTAAAGTCATAAGTAACTATCCGACTGACTCAATACTAAGCAGGGACTGAGCGGTTAGTGACAAATGCAAGCCAATGGTCCAATCAATCTTTCCAGTGAACTTTATTTCGCCAGATTCCGTTTCCTTTTAGTGAAATATTTCTCCCGAAATGTTCCCCACCAGTGCTATTGTGAATGGTTCGTATTGTAATAGTACGTAGTCAGATTCATACCCAGTTATTTATATTCGTAGTTAACCCCGTTGTCACATTTCGAAGTTTGAACGACAGATTGGTCTGTTATAACTACATTTGAGTTGTGGTCTTGGCAGTTCATTAGGTTTCCATTATGTTATGGGACCCCATTTTTTAACCCCGAAACTGCCTTCTGTACGGACGGTACAGATATCTCGGTTTCTCCGAACAGTAACAAAAATCACGTAAAAGTCAAACGGCAGACCAAATTTTTTGCAAACGATTGGTCTCAGTGTAGTGATGGACAGCTGTCTTCACTTGGTTGGGTCTAACCAGCACCACGTAACTTGGAGAATCGAATCCACCATCCATGAATAAGCGACAGATTGTAGTCCAGACACGTATACGCTAGACCACGAAGGGTCATCAGGGCTACAAGAAGATATGTGGGTTGGTTTCGTTAACTGTTGCGCTTCCTTTCGCTTATAAGCTGAAATCGCTCGGTAATTCACATACGTTCCTTCATCTCCGATGACCGCGCCCCCGTGGTTTTTTGGATAAGTATCTAGTCTTCACTCTACCGTGATGGATGCTTGCTCACCAACTACAAAAACTGGCTAACCGATTTCAGCCTAAGAGCGAAAGTAAGTGCAGCAGCTAGGGAAAGTATTGTAGCTGTCGTTTGGATTCCAGTTGCATCTATCGATAACTGAGCACTTAGCTGGTTTGAGTCATCTGGTTTACCGTAGTACTGTATAAGAGCCAATGCGTATTGTTATCAGAAACACAGTTGCCGACAATGGTATTGCTTTCTGCCCCTGATTGTTTGTCTGCCAACTTCGACTGAAAGTAAATCTCCCATCTGCACTTTCAGGCTGAATCAGACAGCACCGGACTGGGAGTTTCACTCAACCGAAGATCGAGCGTATATCTGATTTCTGTCACTGACTTCGATTAGTGAAGCAAATGAGTTTGTTTTCACTTGGCTATCTCCTACAGCAACTAACTAAAGTGAACTAACAGTTTACACCAAACTCGGTCAGCTGGTAGAGCGCTTGCCGCGTTTGGGAGTGCTGTTTCTGTCGCTGGTTCGAATCCAGCGAAAACCCTGATTTTTCGCAATTGGTTTTCATCTAAATTATGGTATATGCTACATTGTTTATAAATACTGTAAAGTTTGTTTTATCTTCAGTTCAAAACGTAGTCGGTAGGTAGTTGTGTTCGGACTGCAAACACACAATATAACAACTTAAAACACGCATACGAATGAACAAAACTGAAAAGAGCCAAGGTCAGTCAATATGGATGCAGTGGTCTAGCCACGCGATTCTGGGAATGTGACGACCGGATGGTGACATGGACACACGCGCACAAGACGGGTTAGTCAGTAGGCCAGCCAATCAGTGGCATGATCAAGACATGCACGCGATCCAGTTAGAGTATCACAAGGTTACAGAGATATTTTGCTGAAGCTATTCTTGTCTATCTTCATCTAGCTTTTTTTTTTAAATTATTAGACTAACTGCAAACAAACATTATCTCATTGATAACTTGTAAGCAAGTACTAAACTTAGGGAATCACGAAAGTTTCTTGGTCTTTTGAAGAAACGTTTTAATGTGAACGTTTGCTAGAAACACCCGTTACCCTTGATATAACCTAAAACTTAATACGATAACAACGAAATTCCATCAAAAGTAAGTCCCTATATTTGAGGTCTCTGGCAAATTGGCACATGTATTACCTCAATATATATCGCGTACAGAGTCCAAGGTATCTCGCTGTCTCAACTCAGGGCTGCGTCCTTAGGCTTATTGGTCCAGCTTGCTGGCGGTTTAACATATGGTTCTTGGGCGATACATTACACTCTCAACAGTAGCCTCACCGTTTTATACTGGCAATTAACTGACATGCAATCATGAAAAACTACGTTAGTGATGCGGGAGAGGATGGATGGGTTTTACTTAATGTAACCACTTGTCCGCTTTGACAATATAGGAGTAGAAATACCAACAGCCAAACGGACACAGTAGATAATAGCATTGGGTGTTTAACTAGCATCATGTGGTAGTTTAAAAATGCGAAGGTAATTAGCTAATTACGAATGTGACTGAGTTAGCGCACTCTCTGGGATTGGTTAACACAAATCAAGAACGATAGTATCAGGCTGTCAAACCGTTTCGACTAATGTTTTCATTATCAACTGCGTACCGAAGGTCATTATCTAAGGTACGCTAATCACACAGGCGTGGGCTGACTACAGATTTAGCGATCAGCAACGGTGCCTTCATCTGGATATACATGCAGTGTACAGTTTGAATTTGTCGCCATTATCAACAGGGCTGCAACAGTGTTTGTTTCTAAGACGAAGTTACCATACAGGTTCAGCGAAAAAAACTGTGATGGTACTGGGACTCAGTTCATAATTTTCTGTCTTTATTTGGACAGTAGGCCTCATATTATCTGCAAGTAATCACAAACAACTGACTTACAATCGTAGCCTAAACAGCATCGGAAACAGACTTCTTGGGACTTTCGTTGAATCTCTCCGTTAACTGGCTTATTTCTCAGATAACTAAGTCAAGAGAATCTGACCTTTATGCTCCCGAACTGAAATCTCCACCGTCTCCGGTTGTCTTTCTACAAAGGTTAGGCCGCGCCCTATATTAATTCACCATGAATTCGGTATTCTAAAAAAGTAGTCCAGTTGACTTGAAAAATGATCAAAAATTGAACAAAAAGGCTGTGTGGATAGCTTGTGCACATACTTATCTTTGCTCTCTTGGTTATCGGCAAATCGCCTGCCATTTTAAAGTTCTCAACGAAGTTATTTTTAATCTGAAAAATTCCATCCATCTACCATATATTTTACTCATATTCTACTTATCAGGTCTTACTTTATCTCTCTGCATATTAATTCCAGATTCATTAGCGACCTTGTTTATCTATTTAAAAGACTGTATGGCATCATAATGCTCTGAATAATTTTAGACGCAAACATTTTTACTTGTCTGTCCAGCTTCAAACCAGTAATCATCACACTCTTATTACTGGACTGCACTATGCAATCATTCGACTGATGCGATTTCCTCTGCGTTCTTCCCGTTTCCTTTCTTCTTACTTTACCCACGGCAGTTATGCTAATGTACTCGTCTTGTTAGCTATCCTTGAAATGCTATATCCGTCTTAACCCAACTATGTGTGTGCGTTATAACGATCGGTAAATTTGGAGGTGGAAATTACGATTACGGCTGTGTCAGTGCAGCCAATCAAAACACTCAACGACCATGACCTAATGCACATTTAACGAAATCGATTTGGCTTGATAGCCGACAGTTGTCTGGTCACTGAACCGCAATGTGAACTGATCCCGACATGAAATTCATGCTTCAAATGGCTTACAGTTACACTTGTCTGTCGATCTATAGCAAAACAACGACAGAATTCACTATCCTGATTCCCATATTATCACTCCACCAACAACTGTGTCACTCAGAAGATAGCCTGATAACGCGATGTTAGGTTGTAGATTTACTGTACTGTTAATGTTTATGTTCATCTAATTAATATTTGTGTCAAGCTAGCTAGAGTCACTTAGTATTTCACCTTTACAGTAGACCGACGTTAAACAAAATTTCCGCTATTAACATGCACCCAACACTACTTTAGTCTTAACCACGGCCGGGACTAGAACTCCGGTCACGCTTTCATGTGGCAACATTGTTGACCACTGCTCCATTGACCTCACATCAGTCGTGCCTGTTGTGAGGGTGATTGGATTGATGAACAAGAAGACTTGATAGAATAAAAGGAGTCTCATTATGTCCGATGTGTGTAAGTTTGACTAAGGTGAGGTTAAATAGCATGAAAACATCGAATAGTAAGCAGCAAACTCTCTCAAGATCTGAAAGAACGGCACAATAAACATGCAGCATATGAACGATTGTCGTTTTAACTAGCAGTGGTTGTGACAGCAGCAGCTGTCATTTGCTCCTGTCTTGTTAAAACTCTTTGCAGGCGCTTAAACATTTATTTAATTGGGTAGAAATACGACCGGGTTCCCCGTGCAGTGGAACGTACAACTCACTCCGAGCGCCCCTTCTGTTTCGCTATATTAGCGTTTGAACTTATCCCTCGTTCGCTCACAGGTCGATTTCTTGTATCGGCACTATATTACCTATTTACTAATGATCTTTTTCCTGACCGGTCGTCTCAGTTCGTTTGGCTGCACAACACTCTTCTCTAAAATCTTGTCATGAAGCTGATCTGCCGAATCCTTTCTAGCGCAGGGATGTATACTGAGGCATAGTTAACCGTTTCGTTACTACTCACTTCCCTTACCTTAGTACATACGCTTAATAAGGACAACGTCAAACATCTGCTGGAGTGATTCTTGCTCCTAAACGACTGGGACCCAGAACAATTACACGGCATACTACACTATAGTGTTAGTGTGATGTTTCTTCCCGTGTTTTTCCTGCGGCTATTTTGACGGCAAATTCCATGCTGTCGCCCCGCCACTGAATAGTGGTTATGTGAGTAGTATGGGGCGATCGCTTGTCCTGATCACAGCAGTATTAATTATCTACAATATCTTGGACATTAACTATTAACGTAACCAACAATTTTCTTTTTATTCATTATCAGGATATCGGCGCGCTGAACCACCTCCTCGTGGTGCCGACTGGGCGGTCTCGGTGCAAACCTTGACCGGCTAAGTGTTCAGCAACTCCAGATAGGGCCAACCACTCTACCTGGTTTTAATCGTACTGGTTGCAATCGATCAAGACAATGGAATTACCGCCAGCACCTCCGTCCAGGCAACTACCAGTACTCAGGATAGGCGAGCGG
>JTDE01003844.1:47754-67672 GCA_014338405.1 Paragonimus skrjabini miyazakii | reverse complement strand
GCAGGAAAAATGCAGGAAGGAAAATCAGAGTGCAGCATCGCTCATAGTGGTCCCTGCTACTTAATGGAACTGAGCATTAATGTCTGCGACAACCGAAAAGGTCTGGGTCCGAATACCGCGTGCAAATGAGTGGTTTTGCTTCAGGTCTTGTTTAAATGCTTAACCCATGTATTGGTTTGTCGAATAAACAATCCTTGTGCCATCCGCGTTCTTAAATCAAAACAGTTGGAGGATGTAATTCATCTCGTGTTAAGGGGTGCATCGCTCCAAAAGTTGTTGACAATTGGACAAACACACTCGAAGCAACCGCGACCAGACTAAAAGTGATTCACGCATAATCGCTGGTTGTATTCAACTTCACTTAGAGCGAGTCGCAGGAGCTACCGGCATGAGAGTCGTATGATAAAGCTACCCTCGGTGGGCACTTCAAAACACCGGATCTTGTCAACGTTTTTGTTAGACTTTGACAGTGAATCCGTCAGAATGTTCACCTGAAATACAGTGAACTTCCATGATCACCCATGTTTCATCTAGCGACAGAAGTGAAATACAACACATATTGGCGTTACAACAGGCCACATATGACAAGCCTGAATAACCCAGTCAGACGACATCCAGACTTCCACAAGTCCGATGAGGTTTTATTGGGTGGCCGTAAATCAGCCAATCAAAATAGAAGTCATAGGTGTAATGACATTCAAAAGTGTTCCCCCTCTCAAGCTTGCGGTTAAGTGTACCATTGTACTTCAAAATGTAAACAAAGTGCGGGTTTATAACACTCGGAAATAGGGACTTCGAATAGCCTTAGAAATCGCAATCGAATTGAAACCTCCCACACAAGTAATAGGGAGAAGATCCCAGACTGGTTGCAGTAAGCAGTTTTTATTCATGAGCCAAAAAAGGAAATCAGGGTCTGTCGCTGACTGATCATACTGGCACCTACAAAATTAGACTGTAACATGATCGCTGCAATACAGAAAAACGGATAACGGAAGCTGTTCGTCCATTCTTGGTGGGGTATCTTAACGCGACGTTTTGACTGGTCCCTTGTTGAATCTTCTATTGAGTCGGGGTTTGGATAAACGGTAAATCGAGCTTATTTTCATTACGAGATTATAACTGCTAGGTCTGGGCTTTCTGACCTTCGGTTGACAGGTGTCAATAAGCCACATAGGTTTGCTCATTTGTCTTCCATTCCAGCTTACTGAGGATTGGTCGGGGCTTTGGATTATTCCAAATTGAAGATCACCTGCATTTGATCACAGAATTCGCATTCACGTGGATAACACAGCCAGCCCTTTCCGAAAGTGAAAACTAGACTCGGGTATTGCTCTCGTTAGAGCTCGTCAGTAGTGCATATTCTTGTGTATCCCAGACTAATCACTCGACTGCCTTTATCGGTTATTTAAAGCTTACACACGATTACCTTATAGAGATAAGGAGGGAAATGATCGTGACATTGTGAGGCTTGCACAAACTTGGTGTAGGTTAATAATCGAAACGCGTTATCAAACCGCAATCCACCTACTTGTATCACTCGACTAATCACTGAGACAATAATGACAGGAACCATACAGGGAGACTGTACTAGTCACCGAAACAGAGCAACAAGCACACAGCTATAAATGTAGGTGTGAATACAAGTGTAGCAAACTTCATCCGAAACTGGACCGATCGTAGCCGAAAATGTGTCTCCCAAATAAATTCTAGACTGGATGAATAGCTATGTGGTCAATGCCAAACAAATTCCAAGCGTTTCAATCAACTAACGTAATAGGCTTGTCAAGGGGAACTAATGGTGAACACAGTTACACCACTGGACTGAGTCAAGAAGGACTACCTGCACCACAGCCAAGCAATGACGAAGTTACTCAGTAAAACGAAATCGGAATGAGTATGTGTAATACTCGGAATTAGGTACTTCGAATAGCCCAAGAAATCGTACTCGAGTTGAAACCTCTCACGCAAGTACTAAGGAGAAGGCCTCGTACTAGTTGCAGTGAGCAGTTCATATTCGTGAGACAAGAAGCCGAATTTATGGGTGTACAACAGTATTAAAGAAATCATAGTCACTCATTGGCTGATTATATGGACACATACAAAAGTCACAAACTGAACGTTAATTGGTGCAATATGGAACAAAGAAACAAGCGAATAACAAAAGGCGTAACACTGAGACTGCTCGTCCAAACCTGATGTAGTATATTCAACGCGACGCTGGGATTGGTCCCTTGTTAGAACTCCTATTATGTCGGGGTTTGGATAAGTGGTGAATCGAGTGGATTTTCTTCACAGTGTAGCACAGATGCTAAGTGCAAGGTACGAAGTAAAACTACAGACTGCAAATATAGTGCACTTTAAAGGAGGCGTTGAGCTACGGCGCTTTGTCCAAGGTCGAAGTAAACATAGGTTAATTGGTCATAGAACATGAACAAACTGAGACCCGCCGTCTGCGGTCAGTAGACGGAACTACTGTATGTTGTCAAGCTGGGATTAATGTGCGTAGTCTTTTGCTGTCATCATGAAGACTTGAACTGACTAGATATGATTTGTTCACTCGCATTGGCTTCGCTCCTCCTCAGTTGATTATGCAAGCTTACGTGGGCAGAAGTGTTAAAGATCACCGTAAATGGTTCCGATTCGTTGACCACTGTATTTAGTACCGATACAGTATCTGAGAGTGGTATCTCACTATTTAATACATAATCCGCCCATGAACGAATAAGGCTCAATTTCTCGGATGCACTATCGATCAAAACGATCAGAAAAGTTACCGGCAAGCAGTAGGATCTCCCAATCGTGTAGACAGCACAAACAGTAACTTTCCTACTAACTCCCGATCATCACTCACAGACGAACGTATCTGACCGTTTGTGCATGATTAGTCAGTCGTGCCTAATATGAAGCCAATAGTGCAGTGGTCAGCACGAGAATCTCATAAAAGCTTGTCCGGAGCTCAAGTCTTGGTCGCTTCAAGGATGTACACTACTGACGAATTCTAACAAAAGCAAACCTCCAGTATAATGCTCTTTTTCGAACGGGGCTAGTTACAATATCTGTCCGAATGCGATGGCTGCGATCACTTTAAATTGGAAAGGTGCCGTTAAATGGATTTGGGAGCTTACAAACCGAAAGTTGCTTTCAGAACTGTGCATGTCTGCTATTCGTTTTTCCTATGAGGGTAAGAACTGACGAACAATGATATCTAAGTCACGTTCTTTATTAGGAGCACACTAGTGAAAATATATGTTAAAGCAGGTGTTCGAAGTCAGACGCGACGAAAAGATGCGGTAGTGCTGTCAAGTATGTTTAGCTCATCGCCTGCTGTATTCCGATGAAGCAGGGTACAGTGCGGCACATTTCATCTCGCTGTACTATTCATTTATGCTGAGGTCAACTAGTACTACATTGCTGTTCTTAACTAGGTTCGATCCAACTGCCACACGCCTTTATTCGAAGTTAGGGTATGGACCCAGTATTTTACATAGAACGAACGGTGTTCATCTGATGATTATAACTACACCCGTCTCCTGAAGCTAGGTTGAATCAGAAATATTAAAATCGAATGTTTGTCATACGTCCATGTTTTGATGCGTCTATTAATACAAGTTACTGGCGATGGAGTGGCGACCAGCCACAACAGCCTGCCAGTTGTGGGGGCGCATTGTGTGTGTGTCCTATGACGGACTGACGTTGGAACGCGGTCACCTGAACTGCCGGCCGTGTACATCGTTGGTCACGTGCGTAGCTCTGAAACGCACGGTTTGAATGTGGGGCGGTGTGTTTGCTGTAAGGCCTGGTGAACAAACGGGTTTCACGTGACGACCAGACTAGCCTAGCATGTGCCATTATGAGCGGGAATTCGTTTTCCACTGTGTTGTGTGCATGCGTAAACGACCTACAAATCAGTCTGGAAACCTGCCTTTTGTTTATGTTATTTCGAATGCCATGTGACTCTCCTTGATTGGTTGATTTAGATTTCACGCGTCTGCGTACGCATATTTGCGATCAAGTGAACAGGCTGTACATCGTTGTTTTCATCACGTGACCATTCGGGTATTGGATGCAGATGGAGTCATGTGAGTGCAATAAGCCTTAGTAGTGTAGTGATCAACGATCGTGTGGCTTCTCTAAGTGTCCTTGCTGAAACCGTGTTTTCTCGCTTGTTTGTTCTGTACGCATGATTCTATGTACGCCTGAAATAGGAGGCCTGGTATGAACTCAGTTCCACTTTCTCCAGCCGTGCAACTAATTGCACGCAGCGAATGTTTGTCCTTCTCTTAACGACCCATCTACTATTCTATTTTTCAAGGTCGTTTAACCCGGACCTTTTCGAGCCTTTGTTTAACGCACTCGAAGGTTCCACGCACTTTTCGCTTGGCACGCTTTTGAGTGCCACCGAGTGGGCGGCAGCCCACCTCGTGCTTCTTTTCTTTCTTCTCTGGATTGCCGGCATTGGCCTCAGACTAAGCTAGAGCTAATTGCTTATCACATTTCCAAACTTTGCTGGAAATATATGGTTATTTCTAAACCCCACTGCGTTCTCTAGTTCGATGTCTGTTGGGACTATGTTTCGATTGCTCTTCAAGAAAGGCGTTTTAAATTGTTAGTGGACGAGGGTCTAGCGCATACCCACTTGTCCACTATAGTAGTAATTCCTAGTCATCCTGTGCATTAAATTGAACTGGGTGAGTTCGAACCTATCGTCTGAGATAAGCCAGTTCGAACGAGGTTGGCTTATTTTAAAGAGCACATTATTTGCAATTAGTGACGGAGACAGCTATCTCGGTACAGCGTGGAATGGGTCATTCCAAATGATTTCTCGACCATCATATTGTATGGTACTGATGTAACCTGTCACGTTAATCCTTTTTCACCACACACTCATGAATGAACGGAACTTGTTCATGACGGTGTTTGAATATGACTAGCCCCTCTGTTCAGAAGAACAAATTTAAGTTCACTGTCATTTACCCAGTACGTGGGGTTGCAGACTTTTAGACACTAATTGTTCACCCTTTTAAATTTAGATGCCACATGAATATACCAGATCACATTTTAAAAAATGACGTTGTACAGAAATGAAAGTCGCGCATTACCTCGGCTATTACGTAGGGTTAATCGGGTTCGCTGTCTTCACTAAAGCTAAAATATGCCATCACTGACTCCTCCTCAGCTGTCATTTCCAGTTTATGCTGTCGACCCTCCCTAACCCCTAGCTCTGTCAAGCCCTTCCCACGTGATCCTAGAACATATGTGTAAACCTTAGTATTAATGCTCCGTCACTCAACCTAAGAGTCATCCGTTGACGTGCCACCTTAGCACTGAACTGTCAACATACCGCACCGTGCTGGTCTCCACAAAGCTGAACACCTACAGAGATGACTCCAGGACTCTGAGTGACACGCAGTCTGAAGATCAAAGTAAACTCCAGGAAACAGACGGGGGTTACATCCTCGACAGGGTCAGTTGTCCAACGAAAAGTGGCCAGGAGTATGGTGTCAGTTTCTTAGCCGTCGACTACATTAATCCATTGATGATAAGTAAGTAGGCCGAAGAGCATGAACTCTCGAGTCACGTCCGTATGCCTGCTATTCGGTCGAGGTAAGTCTTCCAATTCTCTTAGTTTAGAAGAGATTTAATTACAAAAGTGCCGGTCTCGCTTAGACTCAAACCAGCAGGAGAATCTGCACGTGCTGTGCGACGAAGCCACGCCAGGAGCCCATAAGTTTCACATTTGGACATAGGTACTCACTCAACTCATATGGAATCCACTAAATACTCCAGTGAATTGACTGCCTAATTGGGACTTCTCAAACTGTTCACTGCTAACTCCACCGAGGCCGCCGCTGAGCTCGCGGCGTGACTTCGTGACTCAGCTGGCAGAGCAATTGCCGCGTTTCGATATGCTGTTTTTACAGCTGCTGCGAGCCCAGTCGAAACCTGGATCCTTCGCAACTGATCTCCCTCTAAGTCATCAAGCCTGTCAATCAGCTCATCAATAATACAACTCCTGCTATCGTCTACCTATTATGTATACCTGTGATCAGCACTTTGCTGCTGGTGAATACTACCGCCTATCTGATCACGAGATCGTATGGTAATGAGGTGTGCGTGGGGTACGCGTTAAACGAACGGTCCACATTGTCGAGTGAGACAGAGATCACGGGTTAGTCAGGACCACACTACTTAAGTGTAACTGCGAGCCAGTTCATCGTGGATCAACCTGCCAGCAGCAAATGCTTGATGTTAAGCGATTGAAGCATTCAATGTTGGGGTCAGTTCACAATCGCAGACCGTCTAATCAAAAATGTCCTATCTGCATCGTCGGCTAATACATGGAAACACCTACATACGCAGATCCAGACTGCATCACTGTAGTAATCCAAGCTCCCAAGACAGCCGTTTGCAGACCGCTGAACACTATAGTTTCAGGTTCACCCGTGGAATCGGCAGGATTGCAACCTATCATGAGTGTCCTGATTGTCTCAATGCTACTGGTTCAGCAACTGTCAATCCCGTGAGCCCTCCGCGATTCAAACACCTGTAAAATGTAGTGTGGTTAGTGCAATTCTGTTCTGAACCGTCTAACCAGCTGCTTTACTTACCGCTGTCTGTAAAAGTGCTTGTAACGCAAAATAAAAAATAGCTGTATCCAAGATCCACGGTCTTTTGTTTCTACTACGTCGAATCCAACATAGGGCCAGAGCTAGTTAATTACTTGCCAATGGTGCAAAAAATTTGATCACAACAACTTCTTCAAACTCTTGAGTTTCATAAGCGCGAACACATGGACTAATTCGACTATATCACGTGGGTGATTTTTAACTTGACAGAAGAGAAAATCAAGACTTTCGTGGCGTCTATGGCTAATCCAGTGTGTGCACGAGAAAGCAATTTCATGATGTCGCCGCTTTCTTGTTACACAACTTTGTGGGAACAAAGGCGACTGGTAACGGAAAATTTGTGGATTGATGTGGAGGTGGGGGGACCGATAATGGCAGACTGAATTCTACGGCATTACTAAGTCAGTACTCAGTCCACATACTCACTCTGCGAAAGCTTTGTTGAACGATAACTACACGGGGAAACGACATGGTGCACATCTTCCACAAACACATCTGTAACTTTCTGAATCGGCCAGCTGCTATATCCCGATCTACGATGAATAACCTACTAAATAGTTGATAGGTACTCGCACTACTCACACTCTGGATCTTGTGGAGACGCCGAAAACTGCCCAACAACCGACGGTTTCCACACGCACCAGTCACTCTGTTGCCTCGATCGCCTACACAATGTATTTGGATGCGCCGATATGGTTATTGGTACCAAAGGCCTGGAAGCTCAGTACACGTTGAGAGTGGAGTGCCAATGACCGTACACCGTAAACGTGATCGATTGAACGCATGGCTGCACATTTTCCGTACGCTTTCCCTCTCCCAGTGACCACGCCCAGTTCGACAGTGACTAATCGGCCGTTGTACACGTCTTGCCCTTCCGTTCCCGCCAGAAATCCAACTGCAACCAATAGCTGTATTAACTAGGTGTATTTCGAGACACAATTGGTGTTGCTCCGGTGACATCATTTTCTTTTATACGATAATACCACTTAATACACTAATTTATTGTATTCATTCGTCAAGTTTTACACTTAGCCGTTGATACTGCTCGTACATGAGACCACAATTGCGCCTCCTTCAAATACGCTAAATCTGTCACTTCCAAATTTCCACGTGTTGCTGACAGCAAAACCCACGACGAAGACAATCACGATACTGAACACGAAGAGCTCTGTTGGTTCAGTTTATATTCTCCACTTGTGATCAGCGCCCAGCCAACTATTGGTAGCATGCTTTCCCAGTGAGGTGATTAACAGAGGAGATCAATATTTCGTCTAATGAGTTTCCCAGTGCATTTCCGAGCCTGTCAACTTGGGTGACATTCCATGTGGATTTGGTTTCCGTTCTGAATAATCCCATTCACGTTCGTTTGGGCTCCGATTTGTAGAATGTGCTGGACAAGGAAAGGCTAGTATTGTAACGATCAACAAGCAATATCTCGTTCTGCTCTGTCCGTAAAGATAGAAGTCAAGTACGGTAAAACACTACTGTAATGCAATTTACTGGGAAGAACGATCGTATTGGAGAAACGGCAGGCAGGTAGGAACGAATGTACGGTCACGCAGTGAGCTATACGACATCAGCATGCAAGGTTAGCAGGCTAAATTTCAACTGTCCGAGCACGATCGTCGTGCCAGCTAACGTGATCAGACGTATGCAAGCAGGAAGTTGAGCACACATTGGAGTGCCGCGAATGATGAATAGGATAAATAAGTCTTCCGTACATGTTGTATACGGGCGCACAGGTCACTACGCTCAGCCCCCGACATGGTGGTGTAGACAGAAACTGATCGAACGGATCAGTGTAACATCGTGCCACAATCGGCGCGTAGAACACTAGGGCACAACACGCCCGACGTGGATTTGCACCGTCATCTCGTGATGCCAATTTTGGTCAGTAACAAGCGGTTAGTCAGAGTTTGACCGTAATCCTTGCTGTCAGTCTACATAACTCATGATCACTAGTTCATTTTCCTCATTTTTCCAGATCGTCCCAGTGAATTTAGTTTTCTTCGTTTAGGATTACGAGGTTAGTAGAACGCATTTAACCTCCAAACTCTGGATCTTTCTTCTAGTTGTTTCAAAGTAAACCGTATCTCGTCTGCTCAACTTACTGAGTTTCCTTGCCCCATTGCACTATGAGCAACGTCTCATTCTTTACCCAAGTTTTAATCTTACGTTGAATAATCTTTATACAGTTACAAATGTGCAGGACCTGCAGCTTAAACCATTGTCCTTTTATCACCGTCAAAGTTGAACTATTATTTTCCGTCAAGAATTTGAATAAATAGGGCGACAGACTGATATTACACGATTTGTACGTGCACGAATGTCGTTACATCTTTACGAGTGCATACAGCAGATCGTTAATGGGAAAGTAAATGACACAGCTGAGAAAGTCAAATATCAGAGTTCACAGTCATTACCGTGATAGCGACAACGCTACAAACAGTTGTCACCGCCACCACGACACATGTTTGAACCTTCGGATGGCAACAAATTCAGCAAAAATGAGGTGTTCGGGTGTGCGAGGGTGAGTAGAGAACACAGAACTACTTTGGCGGATCGCATCGGTGATGAGTCATTAGAATATGGTATGAAACGCTTGGTAATGAGGTCATGTGTTTGCGTGACTTGTTTGACGCATGTTGAGACATGCTCCATGGTCCGGGTTTGCAACTAGCGCTCAGACGTGTCTTCGTAGGATTCTCCGCTTCGCAGTGGATCTGGCACAATCGGGTACCGGTTGTTTCAAACAGGGCTTTGGCCTTCTCTGTCGTTCCGTTTGTTTTTCAGTACAAATATTAGTGATATGACCTTTGACCACGACAACTACAGGGTTTGTAAGAACTTCTTTTGAGAACAAAGAACCGGACTGTGTAATCGAACGGCAAGCGATTCCGCGGTGGCTTGCATTTGCTGTCTGACTACATTCGCAAGATGGACTGGGCAATACATAAAATTTACTAACTCCGTGTCCCTCAAACAGAAGTGTAACCTTGTTTGAGGTCTTACCAACAGTGCAAGAAGAATCTGTCCCACAGAGGCAATAGAAAATGACTTGAAAATTATCACTGTGTTAAGAAAAAATGACTATCCTCACCGCCTTATAACCCGGTACACGGTCAGTATTAAGTCACGTGATCTTGTTATCATGATGGAAAAGGTTATCTTCATCTGTCTGCTGTTCAGGAGTGACAACTTGACAGAAAGTCTCGACCGTCGACTGTATCACATTCTTAAGCGCGCCTTCCTAGTTGCAACACTACGGAGCTGGTTCACGATTTCTCCCGCGAACGATGAGTTGCCTGTCCTCGACCAGTCTATGCTTGCGTATTCTTTCTCCTGCTGTTATACAGCGAATTATGTAGGTCGGACGACTAGGTGTTTGTCTAAACGAACCATTCTGCCTAGTTCGGGACCCGTTTGATCGAAACCACTAACCGTTCAGTACGGTGAACATATTATCGACACGGACAATCGCGTTGACCCAAAGCTGGCCTTCCATATAAATTACAAAACTCCGGTCAACCACTCTAAACTGATCAGACAATGAATGTAAGCCACCGCGAAATCGATTGCTATTCGATTACAAAATCCGGTTCTGTATTCTCAAAAGAAGTTCGTATAAACCCTGTGGTTGTCATGGCTCAAGGTCACAACACTAATTCCAATACCGAGTTCTTTGACTTAACTGTGTGTGAATCTCTGAACAACTCATCATAATACAGATATACAAATGGTCCGTTGTATGCACTCGCAAAGATGTAGTGAAATATGTTCATGTATGAAACGTGTACTACCAGCCCATTATCTTAGTTAGTCATCTTCGCAGTGTAAACATGGTGACTGAAAAATGACAACATTTTTTGCGTCAATTCTCAAGGAAAAGGACTAACTTTCGTTATTCTCAACAGCCTTCTGCCTTCTCTGCCGGATGTTATTCCTAGGCGACCGAAACTCTGGCGATGAGCAACCTACTTCATACGCCTTCTGTCTACGTTTCGATAGTCTACCATTCCAAAATGAATATCGCTAACTTTTGATCACAGTTTTCACAATTAAGTAGACATTCCAGCCAACCTTTTTCAAAAGTAAGCCCTACACTTCATCAGTACTGCATACTCTTTGTGACGGCCGGGACTTGGACGGACACATTTGCATGAGACAAGTGAGTTAGATAATTCATCAATAACCTTACATATACAAACGTTCAGTAGCATTCGTTTGTGAGTGATGATTAGAAGTGAACCGAAAAGTTGATACGTCTCATCTCCGGAAGATCGAGCAACATGACCATTACTCACAAACACACGTGACCGAGCGTTTCCATGTTATAGGCAAGTCTTGCCTAACGTGAGGTCAAAGGCGTAGAGGTCAACAGTACAGTTGCCTCATGAAAGCGTGGTCAGAACACTAGTGCCGCCCGCGGCATGGATATGCACAATTAAAGGCCTCTAACAAGAACGACAGGAGATGAATGAAAAGTCTCTGGGAATGCGACAGCTTTGATCAATTATGAGTACTATTTAAGTTACATTAGCCAAAATCCCCAATAACTCACCAATAAACTTCTCAGCGTCTGAGATGCAACACAGGGCTGGGAACCTGCATGTATCAGAGTATAAAATGCGGTACTTCCCTAACAGAGCGTGTTACCACGATAATTTTTTCACCAAACGATGGATACTAAAAGGTTGCATTCATAAACAAAGTTGATTTACAATTTAGGAAGATACGGACTGAAAACTAACAATTTTCCAATAGAAATTGAAACACGTGATACTGTATTTCTAGTTTTTCACCGCAATCTAATGGATGTGACGCGATGTCAGAGAGTGGTATTGCCAAAATGCTAAGCTGCATAGGAAATTTCTCCTTTCGTGGCCTCGTTGTTGAACCGACTACAAAGAATGTCAGTGCAGCTTTTCCGCTACATTACCTAAAAATTGAGAATATGGTGGTGGTAAATTGCAACGTTATCGAGATCTACATGGACAGGTCGTTAAGCAGTGTGACACAACATCGGATGTTTTATTCTCTAGAAACCTTCTTTTTACTTACAAATGACACACTCAGGATGCGGAAACCGTCCACTTCAGGGTCAACAGAAGACACTGGAAACACATGACGGAAAACAGTTTCATTTTCGCACTTAAGAAATAGGATGGCATGTCGATAAACGTGAGTATTGAAAGTAATGCGGTAAGCGAAAACAAGAAAAACACATTTAATGTACGAATAGCGTTTGTACACAAGCTGATCTCCCTAGGAATGCACTGGCTGCCAGTGCCATTGCATTTAATAAAAGTACGGAAGTGATGGTTTCCTTTGACCGAAAGACAGTCAGAACTATTGTGATGGCTGACCAGACCGGAAAAACGATCATTCTAGCACTCACGGGAATATCTCAACCAGGCAAACCACACAGCGGATGAATCACAGACAAGAGGAGGGATCGGGCGACGCATAAGTGAACGAAATCAGGTACACAGAACCAGACAGAAGTGCACACCAGGTTTAACTGGGAACCTCGCTGAGCGGTAGTTTGCGATAGTGATTCACGAACGCGTGTGAATGAGTGGCGTTGGAACATGCGAACTTCACATAAAGGTCTTGTTCTATTGGACGGTTTTTCGTTACACAAAAGACCCTCAGGTGATTAATTCACCGTGTGTGTGGTGCCTAGCAAAAAGTTCACTTTTCAAGGTTTTGCTGTTAACTGGTCCAACGACTACTTGAAACCAAGGGCGCTTGGTGAAAAATGTAAGAAAAGCTGATGCATCACCATCCCGACCGCCGAAAACACAGGGTTCGACGAATCACTAAAGATGATTTTTGACCCAGCTATCCAGTCTACTAAAACACTCATTGACGGGACTCTAACATTTCACGCACTCAACCGGAGGACAACATTATAGTCTGGGATCCGAAACGATGGGGATATTGTGGATAGCTGCACAGATCTACGCAACTCGTATAACAATCTGTCAACAGACTTGTCCGTAAATAACTAATTGCGAACTGGTGTGGCGAAGGCTAGAGCTTTTCCCTGACATCCAGAAACATGTGTATGGAGGAACCACAGCGTGAGAATGGAAAGCAAGCTGCTTGTCTACAACTCAATGGTGCTGTCTCCACTAGTGTAAGACAGTGAAACTCATACGGTGTGTCAACGGAATATGTGATATGGGAATCGCCTCCACGTGGAATATCAAAAATGCGTCTTGGGTATTCGGTAATCGGGCACGATACCGAACACTCGGGTAATCCGACGAACGAACACGAATGGTATTGAAGCCATGCTGATGCTCAGTCAGCTTTGTTGGTTAGGACACATCCTCGGGATGGGCGACGAATGGATTTCGAAGCATTCGCTATAGCGGCAAATGCAAGTAGGTGGCGAAATCCGAATGGTCAAAATGTGGTATAACACTTTATTGTCCAAGCATGCATTTCGCATTGCAGTATGGCTTGTAGTCCGTTTAGATGCTTGAAGCGGGTGGTCTGGACGAATGCGATTCGGACGGGTGGCCAGATGTTTAATGAGCAACAATAGTGCGGCTGTGAATTGGAGCGCGTGGTAGGCAGGGGAAATGTACGTGTCACAAATCGTGGTGACATGAGTATATGGCGTTGTGATTAATAAGGTCGCGAATGCGTTGGCCGTCTCGGATTAGTGGGTCATCAGTGCACTTGTGGTACACCGTCAGCGAACAGAAAAGGAGGGCTGTAGACTCAAATAAAATATGTTAGCTATACCTACGACCGGCATCGTTTGTTAACCACCTGCCAACCTTTACGGAAGGTTGGATTACTGTGGCATTCCACCTTTTATTTTCTCGTGCGTTTTTGGTGCATTGTACGGTAAAGATTTTGTTTGCTTTTCGGTCCAACTTTAATTTACTACTTCTCTTGTTCCTTTTATCTAGGGCGAAATAATATGTACTCTTGTATCGAACGACTTGTCGTCTTATATTTTCAACATATTTCTTCCCAGTCTAGAGGCTACCATTGTATTCTCTCTAAGTTTTGTTTCCGTGTGATAAGGATTTCTTTTTCACCCCAAGTCGCTATCTGGCAAAGCAGCATTGGCTGACTGAACAACGAAGGCTTCCACCCACAATCCTGTTTGTTTTATATTATATTATATTAATACCCGTGTTTGCATATTCGTTTACAGACTAGGGCCTTCTTATCTGTGATTGGTGCAGTAGAATGTTGTACCAGTGCAGCACGAGCTGGAATTGTTCGAACACGTTCATTTTCAACAGGATGGTGCTGCACCACAATACTCATGGTATGTATGAGAATATCTGGATGAAGCAATCAGGCGATGGTAGGTCGGTCGGTATGGATAGTACTTCACAGGGTTTTTGTCTTTTAGGACCACGTCAGGCACAAGGAACCCCCGTAAACCATGAAGGAATATAAGATGTCAATAAATTTGAAATGCAGTACAATTTCTGAGTCTACTTTGCAACGCATGCTGCCATTATATTCAAGGAAATGCTCTTGTATAAGCAAAAACTATGAACAACAGAAAATTTCTTGTGAATATATGGTTTACATACCAGTGCTTTCCTCTTTTTTCACATTATTTGACCATAATGATCGGCTGTCGGTGCAGAAGCGTATCACTAGTTATAATTGAATTATTGATAGACTTCGTAACCTTAATCAATTCTGGTTCGACAGTAGGATTTGAGTAGGCCTGTTGACAAGTACTGACCTAGCAAACCAACGTTCTGTTTCATTTTTGGTGAAATAAAGTAGATTTCATTGAGACACCGTTTTTAACTCATTTTAGTCTGGACACGAATGACAATACTTTCTGGTGACAGTGCAAACAAGAATATATCACAAGGATACAGTCAGTTTTCTCTAGCGAGATGCAACAATATCTACGTAACACCTACGATTGGTCTGTAAAGTAGATAACTAAGCTTACTCAACGTTAGTTCATTCTCCATAGGCAGAAACGAACGAAGGGTTTTTCGTCATGTATATTTTACAGGATTCTTCAACGATTTTCAGGAATCAGACATCGAGATAATTTTATACGCCACCAAATGAGGCTTCCGTACAGGGGTGCTTTTAGTAGCAGAAGAGGGGACGAGATGTCATCAATTATCCCCAAATACAACAGGGGCCAGGGATGAGTTGGCAACTGATCAGAGTCACCGGGACATGCAGTTGTAGCCAAAAACCCCAGCTAGCGCTGAAGACCGTTCTACAATATGTTTGTTGATCCGACATAATGTATTCCGGTACACCAGACCAAAAATGAACAAAGACTTGAAAATTTTACAACTGATACAGGAGGTGCTGGAGAATGTTCTTGCCGCCCTCCGCACATATAGATGAAAAAGACTTCCCAAACTTCAGTCTTCTGCAACATTCTCTGGGTCTCCAGGTTCACCGGATTCTTCAATTTTCCAGTTAAACCTATAGCGTCCGAAGAAGGGATGCTACTGTTGCCCATCCAAAGAAACTCAAACGTATTTAACACAATGCAGATGCATGAAATGTTTGCGAAATTTATAATGTTTGCACCATCACATGTCACTTCCGTTGAAACTGTGTACAAGCTGGAGGCTTGTCGACGTAGATTAATTTATGTAATTTCAGTACTTTCTGTTGATTGTTTTTTCATCTCGAGCCAGCCTTAGTCTGAAGCTTAAACAATGTAACCCAACTTTGAAGGTCTAATGACGATTGATGGTCGTTTTTGTCAGCACAGACTCCCCGCCGGAATGACAACCACATTTAGCACGAACATTACGCTGATGAAGATAAGGAGATAATATATCTGTCAGCATCCGGCAACAAGTTTTCATTGAAGCACTTAAGCTATAAGTATGTTCCTTTGTTTGTTACGCTACCCTTGCAGTACAGATGAAGGTGCACTAACAAGGCCGCTAGTTACCTAATGAAGAGAAGAATACAGTAGCGGTTAACGAGGCTCTCATCCGTGTTATACCGACTACTTTGACGTTGCTTTAGTTCGATATTCGTACTCAAATATGCAAGAATTCATCCAAGTAGACGGATGAGACCGTAGCCATACCTATAATTTACAGAACTTAATGACAAAATAGCCTATTTGTGGAGTGTTGATCTGCATGCAGGAACAATGCCAGTTTTTGAAGGCAATGCTTTCATTCGCTTATGACTTTTTGACGCTGATGAATTTCAGCGTGAACTGTTTGAGAAATCCCATCTGGACAGTCGATCATGTGAACCAGGTATGGGATTCCCCATGAAACAGTGAGACGAGTGGGTGATCGAAACTGGATGTGAAATTTCTGAGCCTCTTGTGTTGTTTTGTGGCATAGTTGGTAGAACACATGTCACCTATAGGTATGTTGTTTCTGACGTTGGTTCGAATCCAGTCGAAGCCCGGATTTTCCATAACGGGGTCTTTTCCAAATTATCAGATCTATCATACTACTGAGTAGTAGTATGTACCCTTGCCACCACCAGGATGTCAACTTTGGTCACGTTCTCCTGTCAGTGAAATCTCCCGCTACTTATCACTAAATAAAACACCGCCCAATAAGTCTGGCAAGTTCGGCGATTTCAACTAGAAGCTAAAATCCTAGTCATCGATTGTAGTTTACAGGACGGTTTCTGTGTCCCCTCCCTAGACGATTAGGCAACCTACAGATGACTCTCAAGCGAATGTAGCTGAGCAGTTGCATTTGATAATTCGGTCGCGGCTTGGGTTAAACCACCGGTCCCAACAAGGATATGCACCACTGACAAGCCTTAGTAAAAACAGTGGTAAAGTCGTACAATACTTTTCGTCAAACTGAGGAGAGCTCATATCCCTTAGGTTCTCAACAATGCCACTTAATTGTTCAACGGGCAAACATTTGATCAGTCCGATCGTTTTTACACATAAGGTTATCATGTAGCCATGCCCAAGACATGTTTGTCGTGTAGCTGAGTATAAAACATGCTTCCTCAGTTACGAATTTAAATAACGAAATAAAAAGACTGGTTTTACACGATGGTAGTACTATTTCGTGTGTTCTCTACTGGTTTTGAACTGGAACAGCCAAAGCATGCACGAGAGACCAAAAGGGGCACAGATATCTCAACCGAAAAATCAACGTCGTATAGTTCGATTGGTTTGTTCAACGAGACCGGAATGGCGATGCGTACAGTCGTTTATTGATCTGTGACCGGATTACCACCTCAAGCAAATTCGGTCAGATTGGTTAGTTGGTCTCACAACCATAACAACCTGAGGTCAAAAGGTCACTGCCGAAGAAGTCTAGTTCAGTCGGCAAACCTGTGTGCGCATTGTCGGCTTGGGCACCAACTGCCTGTTTTTGTCAGTCCAGTATGAATGGGCGCGTCACACGGATTAGCCCCATCGTCCCAACGTGTACGTACGTCCGATGACCGTTGGTTGTTGTGCCGAAAAACCCGTGCTGTTTACCAAAACTAACTGGGGCGACCCAGTGAGTGGACTGTAGTTCAAACAGTGTTAATATCTCGATTTACTCTCATCAGTCACCAACGTAAAACTAGCAATTTTTATACAAACTGCGTGTAGCGATATATGTCTTCTCTCTGTTTTGACTAAATGGATTAAGGGAACTCAATGTTTTAAAGTGTTAATATCGGCAAAAATGTGCGGCAAAACGAAACGCAATGTTGGGTATATTTGTTTCCAGATTCCCATAGAATTCATGAGAAGTCAGTTATGCGAACAGCTGTTTTCGGTAATTTTCATCGGGCTTTTACAATTACGTAGGATACATGCGTTTTTATATGTGAACAATTAAAGCAAGTCAAATAGACTATTAGAATCATAGACATGGGCGGATCACAGTCTACAGGAGGAGTGAATGTGTGGTATAATCACTCCTGCCTGCCGTTGGGTATGTTTAATTGTCCTACCTATGCACGCCTAAATCAACGTTGATTAAAAAAACAAAGGATCGAGTGGAAACTAGTTAGAAATCCACAGCTAGTCTCCGGCGTTCACGCTGCTCGGCGGAATGTTTTACCATGGTATTTTGACTCCTGCTATAGTTGCGAGCGGCTACCTGATGACCGGTACACAATGGATTAACAGGGCTCTTCAAGTGAAAGGAAAAACGTTGGCATAGTCAACAGTACTAGTTCCGCAGATGGGGGAGAGCCAGCTGAGAAATACTTGACAACCTCAGCAAAATTTAACAAACATCTCATCCGCTAAGAGCGAGAGGAGAGCGCGGTAATGGCCTATAGGAATGCGGAGATAAGTATAAAAAACGGTTATCAGGTAGTGAACGCAGACCTTAGACACTTGCTGAGAGATGCCGGAAGCATCCCGAATTGTTCTATACGACAATATGATCCAGAAGACGGATGACTATATACTTCTCAGTTGAATAGAGCAAGGGAACTGCAAGTGATTGTGTGAAGAATGAGGTTGTAACTCAATAGTGTATCATACACAAATCATCAGGAGCTAACAAGAATACTCGTACTTACTGACTCTCATATACAGTATCGATTGAAAGTAATAAAATAACACGTTACCTGGACGGATCGCCGGAATATTATCGCTTTCAATGAGTAGAATAACGATAACTGAGAAATTCCAGATAACGAGATTTGTCTTATCATTCTCCGTATTTGACTCAGAAAAAGAGTAGCTGGAAATGGGTCATGGAAAGAGTCATAGTGTTAGGTTGGACAGGACCGTAGAGGACGAGGTTTTGCTGATAGCGTGTTTTCTCTCTCTTTATTTCGTTTGGGGCAACAGATAGGACGATCCAATTATTACTGGTGTAGAGGCGATGCGACATGGAATCAGTCCTACAACAATACTTTTTGATTTTATACGATTCGAATTATTATCAAGACGCCCAACGGAAAGATTTTTAACGAACGCATCTGACACAAAAGCGTGTACCGTAGGGCAACGAATGAATGGTAGAAAACGAAAAATACTTTTCTTTTTCGAACTAACGGCTAGCCTCAATCCATCGACCATCATGGTAGACAAAGTGGAGGCAGTTCACCAGACCTATGTTTGCTTGACACAGGCAACTCTGTAGGTGAGACCGTAGTACCTTCCAGTTTTGTCGAAATGATAATCGATATTAGCAAGTCATCATACTGTATCAGCACTATGTCTCATTTACGATGGTCGGCGAACCTAGGTTCCAGTCCGACTATAATCAACGCAGTTGTCATAACACCGGATATCGATAATGACCCATTAAACTTAAGTTGTTATGGTTATAACGTGAGTTAAACAATCTGGTCAAGGTCGTTCTGAGCGATACCTCGATCAGGAATCGATAAACAAGTGTGTCTGTATTGTCATTCTAATCTTATCGGTCACAGAATAAACCAAGTGTCCTCTCAACCATAGGACATAAAACAGATTTACATATTAAGACGATGAACTCGTGTAGATGGATGGAATGGATGTGTAGTGATTGTCTCATACTCGATAGTACAAATCTAATATATATATCTAGGTGGCTTAAAGGCTTACAAATTGATACGACAAATGTTCTACCCGAAATCATGCACGCGAGGTCTACCGAAGTCAACCGACTTCTCTGGGCAATTCGTGATGATTCTGTAATGAATGATGTCAAGCAAATGTAATCATGAATAGAAATAAACGTATATTCAGGGTAGTTAACCCAAAGAAGATAGATCACGGATACGTAGCGTCGGATGATGATAAAGTAGCATAGTCACATCAGCTAATCATTATGCTATAGTTGGTGAGAAGACTTGTCAGATTAGAAGAGGAACACAGAAATGGACACGCTAACGAAAGTTAGCGATTACCGCGGAGAAATAATTATTTGCAGATAGGTGGATACAACTCCTACCATAATTGGTCAGGTTCATAGACGTCGAACACCACAACTCAGCTGTGATAAGCAATCACAGAACATCCAACCGGTCTTTCTGACGACCTTCTAGATTGGTTCTGATCACCTCAGACTGATTGCATTTTAATTTCACTCTTGTAGATTCCGGTCAGAATCAATGGAAGTTGTGTTCGGATCACTCCAACTGAACCTGATAGTTGGATGGCAAAGTTGGCTAGAGGATCCAACCACGGAACCGCCACGCCCCACGCGGCGACGCTACCGCTCGGTTAATCATCCACAACCAGCCATGTGCGCAATGCCAATCTCAACTGATTCCCATACCTATACCCCATTGGTCAAACTATCGTACTGTAGGTCCTATACATATATCCCCCTATATTGATTAGATTAATTACTGGCCGAACGTTTCTTGCATTATTACACGTAATCAAC